>PYAF01001513.1:439429-485927 GCA_007407185.1 Glycine tomentella | reverse complement strand
AATATATCAATGCAATATTAACTATTCTCAATTGAGTTAGTTTAATGATGACATTAACATATACATCATCTATGTATGAAATTTAATTAATGAGATCTATTAATTTTTATTCAATAAAGACCATTATATATATTAATCTATCCGGATTATGGATATCTTATTCACAATAATTCTATGATTAAGAACAATTTCAATTAAAATTATAAATGACTTGTTTCTCATTATAACAAGTCTCTAATTTTAATTAAAAATTTATCAAATTAACAATTTAATAAAATAATAAATATGATATTAATAGTCAACAAACATTAAAAAAAGTTACTTTTATATTGTTGTAAAATAAAAGAAGAATAAATTAGGTAAAAAAGAAGAAGAAGAATTTTGCATCGTGGCAAAGTCTACTGCTCTAAAAGCAAAGTTTTAGAACCAAGGTGCAATCCGATATTCATTTTGCTTTCTCAAGATTTACGGTAAGAACAAAGTCTAGAAGGAAAATAAAAAGATAATATGATAATAACAATGATAAGAATTAGGAGGAGAGGATATATATTAGTTGGTATGGGAAGAAGAATGATAGGAAGTACGATGAGAAAATATTTTTTAATATGTAACAAAGTTTAAATTGTCAATTTCCTATATAATGTCAGCAAGATTGTCCACAATTAACAAAGGTCAATAATAAATAACTTGTAATTCTTAAATCAATTATAATCTAATCAATATTGGAAAGATTAATAAAATAATTTAATTACAAACATTCAATCATTTAAATTTTTTAAAATAACAATAAAGGGTTAAAAAAGAAAAAAAATATAAAAAGAATACACATGATACTTGAATATTATATCTAAAGGAAAAATAATACACTTATATCTACAATAAAGACTATAAAAAATAAAATAATTTGTTAAAAAAAATAATACTTAAATATCTTTATTTAATATTCACACCCAAACTATCAAATAAAAATAAGACTTTAATTTTTATGCATGTTAGAGTAAAAAATTTATCCTATCAACTAATTAAAATCATCATAGATATAACTTTTAACATATATATTAAAAGTTAGCTGTCTTTCCTTTGTAGTGCTTTTCTGTTATTATGTTTCCTACTTTTACGGGCATCCATTATTTGTTCTGAGTGCACTATATATACTGAAACTATGAATGAATACAGTAAGCAGAATTTATCAGCCATTTTTTCTCTTATTTGGAGGTTTTCCTTGTCCTCAGATTTAAGGAATTACTGTGTCCCTATCAAGTCATGAAAAAATAATTAATAAATATAAATTCAAAGGAGCTTAAACAATAATTTTTTATATATATTTTACTCTCTATATGATATAATTAGTTGAAATTGTTATTTGCATGTATGGGAGTGTCAAGCTGGTTACAGAACCAATGGCTGGTTTTTCATAGCTAACATGCATCGATCGTGGAAGGCACTAATAATTCACCGTGGTCTTCGTCACAGTTTTGTGCGGTGGAGCTAGCACGTATTAGAGGGGCAGCAAAGAAGCACTTTCGGTTAAATTGAATTTCTTTTATAACCACCATAATTTGAACCTTTGTCTAGATCTCTCCGGTTGGATTCTAAGGTATTTCTAAAAAATTTGATTTTTTGAGTTGATTATGAGATTAATTGTCAGTCCAAAACTTAGTTAGTCATACTTAAAGTTTCTCACTTTCATCCAATAGTTTATTTTATAAAATTAAATTCAGATTTTTTTTTTTTTTTCACAAACTCAGTGTGTCAACCAAACTAAATTGGCTTTATTGCTTTAAGCAAACTACTCATTTTGATCGATGGTGGTACGAGTATAACCAAAGGCGGGTTTGAAGTGGTTTTGCAGAGGAGAAACATGATTAATAATTTAAGCACTTTGGGCAAAGGTGAGACACGGGATCAGAGAAACATGCAGCAAGCACGTATGGGCAAGTTATTTTTTTAGAATTACCAGAATGGAATCTTGATTGGCCATTTTAACAAGATTCGAAGACAGATTATGCAGCTTTGTTATTCAATATCTGAAGTTAATTGCATTGTTAATTTCTTAGGTGTGGAAAAATGGATCGTTAGCTTCTTTTCCTTTTTGGGGGTGCGTGTTGGAGTTATGGCAACAACTGTATTCGTACCGAAGATGATATACAAGGACCAAGTGTGAAGCTGTCATAGTTTCTTTAACATTTTAGGGTCTAGCTATTATGAGGTCTTTTTGTAGTTACTGCCAGGTAATTTTGCAATTCTTTCTTGTCAGTTGGACCTAATTGCTTGGGGTGGATCCCAACTCACAACATGCGATCAATTCCAAATCTGAATTATTATAAATAATTTTTATGTTTGAAAGCAAACATTTATTTATTTGATATCACATCTCTCACAATTTATTACTTATATGTTACCAAGTTAACTAAGTACTGTGATAAATAAAGGAGAAGATCAATTTGATCTAATAGAGACATTTAACTTTAAGTTACCAAAATAAAAAATAACTTAAGGATCAAACTAAAACAAAATATATAGTTAAGAGATCAAAATTTTATTTTAACCTAATTAATTAAATTTTATAAGAAGTGTTTGGATTAAAGTAAATAGTGTTTGTTGGGTGGAACAACTACTCTAGAGCTGCATTACGATACAACATAGTTAACCACTAGAAGAACAAGAACATTTGATCGAACACCCCAAGTTTCAAACACTTAACTAATGCTATTAACTTTTTTTTCTTCTTTTTCATGTTATATCATTGATCATATCTATATTTTTTTTCTTTTATCTCTCTTACTAGATGTCAAATATTATTTTGGATATTCAAAAATCCGTTTTGTTAGTATAATGGTCGACACACTTTCATTTTAATTAATTTCTTTCACCACCCCATTTTTCTTTTTTTCTCTTCATCAAATCACTTTTTTTTTTCTTTTCTTTTCATAATTGGGATGAGTGTAAAACATTTTTATTTAGCAATTAAGTAAAGATTGATATATAGACACTTTCACTCTAGTTGACACTTAGAGAGAGAGAAAAAAAAAGAGAGAAGAGAAAAGTATATATGACAAATAACATAATATAATAAGAAAACAAAGATATAAAAAAAAAAATTGAAGTGTTCATAAAATATTTAGAATGGAGTGTTGACATGTCACTTTCCTCATCAACTTGACTTGCCTTTTCTTTTGCACAGTATAAATAGGCTCCCGTTCTTGCCATAACGACCCGTGCAATTGAAAGAGAGAGAGAGATGGCCTGAACTGAGGGTTTTCACTTGGTGGTGACCACCTAGAGTGAGGGAACTGAAATTTAGAGAGACTCCAATTAGATTCAAGAGAGATGGCCATTCACCACGAAACTTGGGCTTTCGTTTTCGGTCTTCTAGGTAGATACTAGCTCGCTATATCCCCAGTTTACATTAATATAGCTTATAATTTATTGCTTTATTTTTCATTATCGTAGTTCTAGCTAGCTCTATCACAGTATCACGTAGTACTATAATATTTTTCATCGTTTTTAGCATCGCATTATCCTTCTTTGTCCTCTACTTTAAGCATCCTGGTTTGAGCAAACTCCTTGTATTTGTATGCGAAACATCGTGAATACGTAAAATTGACGTTAGTTTTTTGCTATTGAGAAATTTTATGTAGTATATTGTTTCTATATTTTTATTAATTTATTATATGGGTAGTTTCAGAGGACATGATGATAACTAGAACCATATTTGGCATCAAGATTGCATGGTATTTTTCTAGTTTTCGAAGACTGATAAATTATACTCCATCGGATCTCTTTTATAAGTAAAAAAAAAAAAATATTTCATATATACTTATTAAGAAAGTAAGATATCGACATTAAATTTTATTAATCTCATACTATTCTTCCTAAATTATCTTTCTCATTTATTGCACATAAAAAGGTAAAAATTGATGATAGTGGTGCAACCAAAGGATCGTGCATTAAATTTTGCTGCAATGCAAAACTGAACTTCGTCAATCATAGTAGAAAAATTGCCTCCAAAAAATTTTCAGCATGGTAGAAATAATAATAATAATAATAATAATAATAATAATAATAATAATAATAATTTATTACAATTTGTTCACCAGTATTGATGGATGTTTCTTGTATTTTTGCTGTTATTATAGGCAACGTGATCTCCTTTATGGTGTTCCTTGCTCCATTGTAAGTGATATTTTCTACTTTAGCATACTCATTGTACGTAATTCATGAATGAGAGCATCATATAATTATTTTTTCAATCTATATATTAATTATATTTGATAAAATGCAGACCAACTTTTTACCAAATCTACAAGAAGAAATCTACCGAAGGGTTTCAATCACTACCTTATGTTGTTGCATTGTTCAGTTCAATGCTCTGGATCTATTATGCATTTGTCAAAAAGGATGCTAGCCTCCTTCTCATTACTATTAACTCCTTTGGATGTGTGATAGAGACAATTTACCTAGCCATCTTCCTTGTTTACGCCCCAAGTAAAACCAGGGTATTCCTTTTAATAACTCCTACTATATTCTTGACATTCTTTCTTTTTCTTAATTTCTACATTTTTTTCAAGAGTGAAAAATTAATTAGTTTTCCTTTTATTAAATGTCACAGCTTTGGACCATCAAGCTTCTTCTCATGTTGAATGTTTTTGGGTTCGGAGCGATGCTTCTTTCAACCCTATACCTTACTACGGGTTCCAAACGTCTTACTGTGATAGGATGGATTTGTCTTGTTTTCAACATTAGCGTTTTTGCTGCTCCTCTTTGCATTATGGTAAGAATTTAGGAGCAGATTATTTAAATCATATCAACATCAACATCAATAACACGTTTAACCCAATTAAATTAGAGTATTTAAATCATATCATAAAAGAAAAAAATGATTACGTATACTTTTATTTTCAGTGTTTCTTTTTCAGAAGCTACTACTTTTTGTTTCTGAAAAAATATTAAAGATTTTTTTACTTTTTTTTTCTTTTAAAAATATTTTTATTAGAAATATTCAAACAAATCTTCTTAATAATATTAGTAGAAGATAATTTATTATTTCTTTTCTTTTCGATGAAAATTTTATGTATGAAGGTGTAGAGGAATTTCATCGTTAACATTTTTGCATTTTTTTTTCTTATGCGCTCAAAGATAAATTAAACTCTTATGATTGATACATGCAGAAACGTGTCATAAAGACGAAGAGCGTGGAATTTATGCCTTTCAGTTTGTCCTTCTCTTTGACCATAAATGCTGTTATGTGGTTCTTCTATGGCCTTCTCCTCAAGGACTACTACATCGCTGTAAATTAATTTCAATACTTTTATTGTTACTAGAAAGCTCAATTCAATAATGCTACGTGCGGTTAGGACTTAGGCATATATTCACATTATACAATTTATACTGACCACTAAACTTTTGTCTTATTTCAACTAAGGCTTTACTTTATCACTTTTATCATTTCTTTTTATTTGTTGATCCCATAACTTTTAGTTATGCTCAGCTTAATGAAGTAATAATGCCAATTTAATTATAACAATTTATTAAAGGTGTGCGTATCCCACTAATGTTGAGTTCACATGAAGAAAAAAAATCTAATGGAAACATGGCCCCCCGTTCAATTATTATTTAATTTGGTCCTTGTATTTTTTAAATGTTGAATTTGATATTTCAATTTTAAAGAAAAAAAATTGATATTTGCCTTTGTGATGCAGCTACCAAATACGCTTGGGTTTCTATTCGGCATAATTCAGATGGTGTTGTATTTGATTTATAGAAACGCCAAGAAAGATGAGCCAATGAAATTGCAGGAACTAAATAGTCATATTATTAACGTTGGGAAGCTGAGCAGAATGGAACCCTCTGAGCCGAATCATGTAACAAAAAATGGTACTGTGACTGAGATAGCTATTGAGGATCCAAATGGAAAAGAAACAGAAGAGGGAAACTTGAAGAACATCATGAATTTGGCTAGCAATGTGTGATTAATTAACCAATGAACAAGTCCAAAGAGAAAGAAAGAAAAAGGCAAAAAAAAAAAAAATGAGGTCAAAAATTATTTTAACATAAAAGTACAATCACTCTACTTGGCCAAGTGGGGCCTCTTCTCAATCCAAGAACAGTACGAGTACTTTGGAGTTTAGGGTTCTTCTTTTGATTAATGCATTTGCCTCAATTTGTAGTTGTAATATGTTAGGTGGTCATATGTTAGCATGAGCATCTCTCTTTGGCCTCTTCTATCGCTCTCATTGTAGTAAAACGTGTAACAACGTATGTATCTTCTCTTCTTTCATTGTGTCCCTCAGTCAAAGTCGTCAATTCTCTGTTTCCTTTGTACGCGTAATAATATATGTTCATGTGATGGGCTGATAAAAAAAATGTTCATGTGATGGAAATGGAAATTAATTATTTTACTAATTATGCAACCTATTAGACTAAAGAGCACACTTTTATTTGTTTTCATATGCTACAATCATCGTTATCCTAATGTTAAATTTTATATTGTTTGGTAAAACATGATTAAATTATGCATCAAATTGATGTAGATAGTGGAGTGTCTTCTCTCTTCTTTTATGATGTCATGAGAAGGGGACAGATATAAAGACCACCCTAAAAAGTAAAATATGTATATCTTCATGACGGAAGCTTACAATCATTGGCAGAAAGACCCGACACTAGGACTATTGATGCCAATCGGGTGTCATTACAATTTATTCATCAAAGGAGATATAATGTTGGATTATTCGTAAAAGAAAAAGAGAAGAGAAAGAAATTATGGATTTGAATTTCTCAGATAATAAAAATAAATAATACTAATAATTAATATTTATTGATAAAAATAATTTATTCACCAAAAGGAAAAGTGTTAAAAATTATAAGAAAATTAAATGATAAGAGATGCAAGTAACATCTTTTCATTTGATGTGATTAGAGATCATAGAGTTTAAAGAATGAGGATTTTTTTTATAAAAGTAACTCATTGAATGGGTTGATTTGGAAAAATACAATAAAATTGTAGATGTGTTATATTTATATAGAGTTTATTAGAATTAACAACTATTCTATTCTTGAGAGAAGTGTTAACGGCATATTTTCTCTCTCACACACACATTCTTTAATACACTTTATTATTTTTTAAAAATTATAAAATCGAAAGAGAAAATCATTAGGTACAAAGTGGAATATAATTAAAAAAAATATGATTTTCAACAAATTTTAATTACTAATAAAGAGTGTGCTGCTAAGATTTCTCTTAAAATCAATGATAAACATGTCTAATTATTTATAAAAATGTTATTGTGCATTTGTTAACATTATTTTTCATATAAATCGATGTTAATTAGGTGATGTAATATGTATATTTTCTAGTAGAATCAATGCCAAATAATTATCTGAAATTACTAAACCTAAGGTTTAGAATGCCAAAACTAAGATTGACTCTTGTTACTATATACTTTTGAAAATATTTAATTCATTTTTCAAACTCTTTTTCCATTTATATTTTCAATTTTTTTAGATATAACTTAGGAAGAAAAGAGGGTACCGCATTTCAAGGCCAAGGCCATATGTACTACAAACCTTAATTAGGATTCCTTTTATGTATCCTTGCATAATTCCTATTAACTGAATAGTTTAAATTTAGTTTGAGACTCGATCAATTCAATAATTGATTCTTGTATTGGTTCATGAACCAAATAAATTGAACTTGAGTTGAAAATTTAACTCGACACATATAAGGATGAATCAAGTAATTTTAAAAGACTTATCATTCTTTTTCATTATTCATTTTATTGAAATCTAATAACTTAGAATTAATACTCATTACAATCATTAAATTTCAAAAAAAAATAATAATAGAGATTAAGAGTAAGTCTTTTAAAATTGCTCTTAGAGTGACTTAAATCCTCCTCTCTCGATATATATTATATAGAGAGAGAAATTAAAGCTTAAGGGTGAAAAGTGATAATACGTTTTTACAAGGTCGATCAGATGGTTAATTAGAGAGGTTCATCCAAAAATTTATTCAAACCTTAATTATTTAAGTGAGGGAAACTTAGTTTTTTTATTCTACTACCAATCCTTGAATTAGTGTAAAAGACAACCTTTGTGAGATAATTAAGACACTTAAAAAATTGTCGGTTATATTTTTAATAATATGGTTTTATTAATGAGATATCATCCATGATTTTTTCAAAGTTGTTTGTGATTTTTTTTGTAAATGTTATAGATATTGTCCGATAATATATGAATAATATGATATATTAATTAAAGTTTTAGAACAAATATCATACTTTTGATACAGAAAATATCATGTTTAACTCTAATAATTAATTTTAGTATTATAAATTTGATGCAACTCATTATCCTGTAAGTAAAAAGATTGCACAAAATCCATTATCACACATCTAGGGGGTTAAATCGAGGGGATTTGTATTACGATAAGTCCATTAGGTATATTTCTTTGACTATATAATGCCCACCATAGCTCTTTAATTGGGAAACCACAGCCTGAGTAACTAACTTGGGTCTTTGTTTTGTGTACATGGATGGTTTATGAACCAAACATGATGATTTGGATTGATTCCTCAATCCTAACCCAATAACCTGTTATTATGTATTCATCGATCTTGGATTTGAACACAAATGCATGTAAACCGCAAAATTCTCATCTAATATTTTTCCATGTCATGATCTTGAACTAGCTAGCATCTTACCCTGATCAATCTTATGCCTATCTGATAATAGCACATCCTTGGCATAATTCATGGAAAGTATCCTAGCTATCTCAAATTAACCATCGTCATATTATATAATTAGGGCAAACCACACACACACACACACTGACACACACAATTAGTTTGTAATCTTTAAAATATTATTTATATCTAAAATATTATGAAATCTCCTAATTAATTATTAAATAGAATAAATAATAGCATGAACAAAAAATATTAAATAAAAAAATTGCATTCCGAGAAGAACACCAAAAGCTATGCGCCCAAGTGAGAAAGAGTAGGAAGCTAACATTTTGCTTGAACTTTTTTATATTTGTAATCTTAATTAGCCATTAAAATATCAAATGGTTTAGAATGGTGCAGGAGAGAAGCTGGAGACAATTTGGCCGGAGAGGATATAGATCCGTAAAAGTTACCAAATTTTAAAAAATAAATATATTTTTTTCATCTTGGTTAATATTATTTTCTATGCAGTCGCTGTTACTTTAAAGGGCAACGAATTAACCTAACCATATTCAGCTTGGTAATTTAAACTTGTTTGTGATTTAGAATATTCAGATGGTGAATGGGATAAGTGATTGGTGCTCGTTGCAAGATAATTAAATTACCCACTTGGTTAAATGAATTGAATGCATGGTTGAGAATCCACGCACGTACGCTAGATCCACGTAAACAACACTAAATGAAACAAACTCCAAAATGCGGTGAAGAAGTGGCACACACCCCTAAGCCATGACAACCCAAAGCTATATATTCCTACACACTTCCATCTCTATTTTCCTTAAATAAATTGTGAGGGACCTATCAAAAACCAACATAAATACCATATATCCTACGAAACTCTTCTCTATTATACATTAATTTCTATATTAATTTCTAGTATGAGTAGTGCGATTTGTGACTGCTCGCATAGGTCAACAAGCAAATTAAGGCCTTTCTTGTTAGTTAGCATATTCTCGATGGTGTGTTTCATTTGCTCCTAGCTTTATGCCAAACTAGTTAAGATCCGAAGCTCCAAATGCGATTACGCATCGAAAAAGCTCCCCCTATAGCTACCTGCTAGCTAGATCTAACTATCTAGTGCGACTGCGAAATTCACTGATACAACAATGCATGTAGCTCAAACTTTTCTTGATTTAAACATAAAAAAAGATTATGAACGGGCAGAAAGTGGGTTCACTCTCTCTCTCTCTCTCTCTCTCTCTCTCTCTCTCTCTCTCTCTCTCTCTCTCTATATATATATATATATATATATATAATGTAGAGTTTCATGTATCTTATAAATTGCATGGTGCATTATAAGGGAACTAGACATCATTCTTTAATTCAAAATTTTAAGATTTGGATTTATGAATCTTCTCTTCACTTGTGTTCAATTTGTCTATTTCTATCTAATGTGAGACTTTAACTCACATTTATATTATGTATTCCAACTAAAGAAATCCGAAAGAAACTAAAATGAATACGTATAAGGAAAGGTAGCGTCCGGGACCCAGGACCATTTCTTATAGATGAAGCCAGATTTTTTTAGTTATAATTAAGTCAGGTTAACTCACTCAATTGTACGTAAATGTTATTTTACTGCTAAGTTATTAATCATAAGTAATTCATTTTCTGTATCATACTAGAAGGAGATAGTGATATCATTAAAATAATTGGGTGGTGGAAGTATCATTCCGTGTGTTACGGCTTTTGGTGGCTGCATGGCGACCGAATTATAGATAGATTGGGGGGAATTATAAATATTAACTCATTTTTCCTTTTAATATTTTTATTTTTAATCCCTTAATTATCATATCTATAACATTTCTTCTATATTTTCTTGCTCTTTCTCTCCCTCTTTTTTCTACTTATTCCAATTCATTCAATTTTACAATAAATTATTAGATAGTTATGATGTCGACTAATTTTCATATAACACATTTAAATTTTTAAATTTAAGAAAAATAATTAATAAAACTTAAATACATGAGAAAGTAAGAATTCATGAATATCTAATAATTTATTTTATTTTAGGGAAGGCATAGATCAAGACCGAAAATGCTTGATTTTAGAGTGGAATAACTGTAGTAGATATTAGTCTTTAAATTTAATTAGAATATTTTCACAATGTATTTTTTTTTTTTACATTGTCATTATCTAATTATGAAATATCATATATGATAACATTGACTTTTGTAATATAATAATTAGTTTGAAAATTATATATAGAGTGATTTTTAATTGATTGATAATAAAGTTTTTTTAATCTAAGTGTATTTCATGTAAATCTTATTATAAAAAAGAGTAAGTTTAGTTTTCTTTTTAACAGTGCCCACATAAAATTTATTAAATGAAAAAGTATGAAAAGAATGGATAAGAAAATGAGTTGTTGACATTGTTATTCATAAGTTAAATTAATCCTTTAATCCTTAAACTATTTGCAGAAGCTTTAAATAATTCCTATATTGTAAACTTTTGTAATTAAGTAGCTGAATTTATAAATTATTTTTTATTTGAATTTCAGAGATCTTTTAAAATTAACGTGTTTATCTATAAAAAAAACTCAAATATTTTTTGGTATTTACTAACTATTTGAATTTTTTTAAAAAATATATCATAATATATACTTCGATGAATCTCCTGAACTATCATGATTTTTTTAAAAATATATCTTTATGCTTTGATGGAATCCTATCAAAACTCTAGGCAAGGACTAACTTTATAAATTTAGGAATCCAATTAAAAAAATCAAGTTTACATGCCTATTAAAAAACCCTCAAATAATTTGAAGACAAACAAATTAATTCATAGTTATTTATATTAATATCGACTAAGGGCAATGCAAATCATTTGCCTGGAAATACTGTAGACCAAGGCGACAAACCAGAGTTCAAAGTGAACTTGAATTATTGACTAAACAAACTAAATAATAGCAAAGATGGTGATAAAGGTTACAGCCGTAACATTTTCATGGAGAAGAGAATGTTTAGTGTGGCATAGGAGCTACACCCGGCCCTTGGGATCCACAAGGAGGTAATCATCAAGTACCAAGTCGGAGATATTTTCATTTCAGTTATGATATTTGGACATACACTCAATTATATGAAACATATACTCCCTTCATTCGTATTTGATTTTTGATTATAAGAATTTTTCAATTAATTCATATTTTTATAAAAAATAATTAATATAGTTAATTATATTATATTATTAATTAATTATATTATTATTTCAAATTTATTGTTTTTTATCTCTTCATTAATTTAATTATTTCTCATTATTTTTTAGAGAAAGAATAATTAAGTAAGGATATATAGAGAAAATATTAATTAATAATTTAAAAATTAGAAAATAATTTTAATAAAAAGAAACAAACAAATTTTTTAAAAAATAATCTTACCATTGAGAACAGAGGGAATATCTAACATTCATTATTTTCTAAATTTCTTTCTTTATATCATATCTTAATATCTATATTTTTTTTCTCTTTTATCTCTTTCTCACTAAGTGTCAATCAAAATTTTAGGTGTTTAATAAATTAATTTTTCATTTTCATTTTCATATTAGGAAATGTGAACTAATTCTCATTAATTTACTGTTTAAAAGTTATGAAAGAAATATATATATATTTGTATATACCGCTAATTAATTAGATGTATACTATTAAAAAAAAAACAAATTAAAGTACGTAATTGATAAGATTCTGCGGCAAGTTTCACTCCGCTTGGTACAGAAACTATGATGAGTTGTAAGGCTTAAAGCCACATCGTGGGTTAAACGTCACAAAGTATAAAGATTCATAAGTGTGGACCCCACATCAGTTTTGTGCATGCACCGGTAATATGGTAGAAGCCAACCCGAGTTACCCATAGAGAGGGCGTCCTTGTGGAAGAGACATAAACCAAATTGGGGATAGAGAAGGCAATAGGGTAATTAAAAGAAGTGTTTGGATTTGATTTGGGGGGTTAAAGTAAATAGTGTTTTTTGGGTGGTGGAACAACAACTGGAAAGTACTCTTAAACTAAAGCTACACATACATTATTATGATACCACGCATTCCTATTTAGCAACTTGTTGCCTTTCCCATACTTTTCTTTTGAGCACTATAAATAGGTTCCCACTCTTGCCATAACAACTCGTGGAATTGAAAGAGAGATAATTAGAGGGGTTTTCTCTTTGAGAGAATCGTATCTTACTTCTTTTCGTGACCACTTTTAGTGAGGGAAGAGAAGCTAAGAGAGAGACTCCAATTAGATTCAAGAGAGATGGCCATCAGCCATGAAACTTGGGCTTTCATTTTCGGTCTTCTAGGTAGATACTAGCTCTCTATATCCCCATGCCAGTTTATATTATCACTTTTTATTTTATTTTACGTTATTTTATTCTTAATTAACTTGGTTCTATCTCTATCACGTACTATCATATTTTTCATCATTTTTAGCATGGCACTATCCTCCTTTGCCATGCATCTACTTACGGAAGTTTGGTTTCAGCAAACTTCCTGCAGTTGTACAACATCGGAAATACGAAAAATAAACTTTAGTTTTTAACTATTTGGAACTGTATATAATATTTATTTTATTAATTTATAATATGGCGGATACTGGAACCATATGTGGCATGCAGATTGCATGGCATTTTTCCAGTTTACAAAGGATGATCAATTATAATACTTGAAAGCAACACTAATGCATTACCATAGCAACAATTTAATTTAACTAACCGGTGTGCTTCTCTAATATAGTTATAACTTTCGGAATTAAGTATGTATGGTGTGAATTCAAATTTTGCATATTACTGACGGAATCACAACCTGTTGGTAGAAATAATAATAAAAATTGATTACTATTTGTTCCCACTGCTGATGAATGTTTCTTGTGTTTTTGTTTGTTGTATTATAGGCAACGTGATCTCCTTTATGGTGTTCCTTGCTCCATTGTAAGTGATATTTTCTACTTTAGCATACTCGATCGTTGTGATTAGTTATCTGCTGAAGTGTTTTTTTTTTCTAACTGTATATTAATTATATTTGAGTGCAGACCAACTTTTTACCAAATCTACAAGAAAAAATCATCCGAAGGGTTTCAATCACTACCTTATGTTGTTGCACTCTTCAGTTCAATGCTCTGGATCTATTACGCACTTGTGAAAAAAGATGCTAGCCTCCTTCTAATTACTATTAACTCCTTTGGATGTGTGATAGAGACAATTTACCTTGCAATTTTCCTTGTTTACGCCCCAAGCAAAACCAGGGTACTCCTTCTAATAACTCCTATATATTCTAGTCATTCTTTTCTTTCCCTTTCTAGATATATATATTTTTTTCAAGAATAATTTTTGTTTTATTAATTTTCCTTTTATTGAATGTCACAGCTTTGGACCATCAAGCTTCTTCTCATGTTGAATGTTTTTGGGTTCGGAGCGATGCTTCTTTCAACCCTATACCTTACTACGGGTTCCAAACGTCTTTCTGTGATAGGATGGATTTGCCTTGTTTTCAACATAAGCGTTTTTGCTGCTCCTCTTTGCATCATGGTAAGAATTTAGGAGACGAATATTTAAATCATCGAAGAACACAAATAGGTGTTTACTTTAAATTATTTAGTGTTTCTTTTTTAATTAAAAGATTTTTACTTAATTTGTCTTAAAAAACTATTCTTAAAAAAAATCAAACAAATCCCTTTAATAACATTATAGAATATGATTTATAATTTTTGCATTTTTTTTCCACATATATGCCCTCAGATAAACTAAATTATTATATATTGATACATGCAGAAACGTGTCATAAAGACGAGGAGCGTGGAATTTATGCCTTTCAGTTTGTCCTTCTCTTTGACCATAAATGCTGTTATGTGGTTCTTCTATGGCCTTCTCCTCAAGGACTACTACATCGCAGTAAGTTCATTTCAATACTGCTACGTGCGGTTAATTAGGAGCATATTCATATTATATTGACCGTTAAATTTTTGTCTTATTCCTACCAAGACTTTTCCTTTACTACCACTTTAGTCATTTCTTTTTATTTGTATCCCATAACTTTTCATTATGTCCGTATAATTAATTTATAATGGCAATTTAGATAGAGAAATTACTTGTATAATTAAGTTATAATGGTAATTTAGTTAGAGCAATTAATTAAATGTATGCGCACTCCACTAATGTTCAGTTCCCATGAAATAAAAAAAAAAAAGAAAAGTCAAACGGAAACATGGGCCCCTATTCTATTACTATTATTTAATTAGGAAAGGCTTAAATATTTATATGCTAGGCAATTTATTTTTTTTTTGCCTTAGAAAAAAAGGCAATTTAATTTTATTCCTTTCGGTTTGTTTTGACCTACCAAAAAAACTAATTTCAATAGGGAAGAAAAACAAAGAAATGATTTAATATTTGCTTTTGGATGATGCAGCTCCCAAATACTCTTGGGTTTCTATTCGGCATAATCCAGATGGTGCTGTATTTGGTTTATAGAAACGCCAAGCCACAAACATTGGAGGAGCCAACGAAGGTTCAGGAACTAAATGGTCATATTATTGACGTTGTGAAGCCAAATCATGCAACAAAAAATGGTCATGTGCCTGCTGTGATTGAGACAGCCAGCAATGTGTGAACAACGAAGCAATAATGAACCGAGTCCAAAGAGAAAGAAAAAAATGAGGTCCCAAAATATTTAAGCTAAAAATACGATTGCTTTAATTACTTTGCCAAGTGTGGCCTCATCTCAACGCAAGAACAGTACGTGAAGTTTGGTGTTTAGGGTTCTTTTGATTAACGTATTTGCCTCAATTTGTAGCAGTAATATGTTAGGTGGTCAATTATGTTAGCATGAGAGTCTCTCTTTGGCCTCTTCCATCACTCTCACTGTAGTAAAACGTGTAACAACGTATCTTCTCTATCTAATTTCAGTGTGTACCCTCAGTCAAACTCCTCAATTCTTGTACGCGTAATATATGTTCATGTGATGGAATTAATTATTATTTTACTAATTATGCAATCTATGAGCCTAAAGAGCACACTTTTATTTGTTTTCATGTGCTACAATCATCGTTATCCTAATGTTCAATTTTATATTGTTATTGGTAAATCATGATTAAATTATGCATCAAAGCGATGTAGATAGTGGAGGAGGGTCTTCTTTCTTTTATGATCGATGTCATAGAGAAGGGGACAGATATAAAGATAACTCTAAAAAGTAAAAAATGCATATCTTCATGACGGAAGCTAATTAACAATCATTGGCAAAAAGACCCGACACTGAGATTGTAACATGCCAATTGGAAGTCGTTACATTCTATTCATCAAAAGGAAAGGTGTTGAAAATCAACGCCGATTATTTGAAACTAGTAGCTAAACCTGAGGATTAGAACCCCAAATCCGAGGATTATTATTATTTACTTTATATGTTTGCTCTAAATTTCAACTCCGAGATATATGTATAGCTAAACCTGAGGGGGAAAAAGTCAAATTTATTAGAGGACAAAGCGCAGGGAAACACGCACAGACCGACTTGTTTAGTTGTCTTTTAACTGTTTTTTTTTCTCTCTCTCTTTCTTATTTCATTCATTTTAATTACCTTTTTCAGATCATTGTTTGCTATCTTCGTGTGGAAATTGTCAAAGGATAGATTATCCACTAGGAAAAATCTACAATGTAGGAACATCTTGTTGGAAGAACAACACCAGTTTTGTCCGTTCTGTTAAGGGGGAGAGGAGGATAGCAACCATTTAATATTCACATGTCTGTTTTCATATGAAATTTGGCAAAATTGTTATAAATGGATTGGGATTCTGATTGCTCAACACAGGGATCCCAAAGAACATTTATTTATGCATAATTGTTTTCGCTCGGAAGGAATAAAACTATTGTGTGGAGAGTTGTTTGGTTTGCAGTGGCTTGGTCCATTTGGTGTCATAGAAATAAAATTTTCTTTGAAGGGGAACAAATGAATTTTTATGCAATAGTGGAATTAATACAGTTTAGAACATGGCCATGGCTTTCTGTTAAAGAAAAGAACTTTTCCTACTCTTTTTATGATTGGTACGTGAGTCCTAATTATTGTATTCAAACTCTGGCTTCTTGATGTTGACTTGGTAATTGCTACAACGTGCAAGATAAACATCATATATGTTGTATAGCTTGTATGTAATTTCAGGTTAGCACTAAGTAGTTGGAGGGTTTGGGTTCGTTGGGATAGCTATTGGGTACACGAGTTCTATTTTTTAAGAATGAATTATATTGTAGTCTGTTGGATGGGGGAGAATACATAGGTTAAAATTGTTTATGGATAACATTGTTGTAATATGACTTAGGTATCATCGGTACCAAGTAATGGTTATATAAAAATCTATTTTTCGTTGTAAAAAAAAAAACCACAGTAAAAGCTAAATCAACTCTAATTTTCATCAATGTTTTTTATTTTCAAATATTTTCCAAATTATGTCATCGTTCTTGGTAAAACTTCTAATAATTTTTTCTTAAAACAATGAATTATTAGCATCGATCAAGTTAATAGTAATATTAAATTTTTTTAAAAAAAGTATTTTGTTATTAGCATCGGTTAGCCCACTCTAATTTTTAATTTAAGCGTGAAACAAAAATGCTCCCCTACCTCCATCTCTCTTCTTAAATTTGAACCATCAAATCAAAATCGTAATTTCTTCCTCTTCCTCCACAATCTTTGGTTCAATGTTGGCTCATGTGGGTGACTTGGTCTTATGGATGTGGTTTGATGAAGAGATTAAGAATAGTGAAGCCACAATCAAGGCCACGAAAGAGAGAAAGAAGATGAAGAAAATGAAAACAATATGAACAACACACAAGAATCAAGAGGAGGTGAATTGGTTGATCTTGATCAATTAAAAATCTTAAACAATCAGAGTTAAAAAACCGTATTACAAAACAATCTAAGAAAGTTTTCAACCAATCAAACACCAAACCTTAAATAATGCAATCAAAAAAATTATGTTGATTGTGAAATGTTACACCAACGAATGACAAGTTATATCTATAAGAAAAGATAAAAATGAATTAGTCAATACAAAGATTTATATTAGTTCACTTCTCAACCTAGAGAAGCTACATTCAGTCTTCTAACCAACAAGTTAGAGTTCCACTAATAACAATATGTTTCTTACAACCACTCATAATCACACCTAGATCAAGAACGAGATATCTAACTCACATAGATTCTCTGTGATCAAGACATAGAGAAAACCTATCTATACTTTTACCTCTAGAAATACCTATTCTAGAAAAGCCTTAAGAAAAACTATTATTATAAATACACAAAAAGAAATTCTAAAAGAATTTACAAACAACTTGTATGGAAAGAAATCACCTGATGATCCACTACTGATGTATGCAAAAGATTACCATACTTGAATCAATGGTGAAAGAAAACTACTTCAGCACTTTCCTTCCAAAATCTTCTTTTGAAACTTTACCCAAAAAGAAATCCTCTTTAGAAATCTTGAAGCATGAGAATTTGTGGGTTTAACTCATAATAACACTTTGAGTCTTTTCTTTTCAGAAAGCTTATGAAAATACTTTGATAATTCGTTGTCTCTTTTCAAAACACCCAACATCTATTTATAGAAAATTGTTGTAACTATCAGTAATCGATTAATTCACTAATGTAATCAATCAGTTATTCATTTAATCGATTAAAGTGTTCTTGAACCTTCTGAAAAAGATATATGAGCAATGTAATAGATTATTTCGCAATGTAATCTATTATCACAAAAATTCTTTGTTTCAAAACACGTCAAGTAATCGATTACCACCATATTGTAATTGATTATCACAGGAAGACTATTTTATGATTTTGTGTAGTGTAATCGATTACCATACTCTTATAATCGATTAAAGTGTTCTTTAAAACTTAAGTAATAGATTACCATTTGCTGGTAATCGATTAAACAAGTGAGAAATTATTTTTCCAAAAACTTAAATATGGAACACTTGATTTTTTATGCAATCATGAAAACTTTGTTTCAGAAAAGCTTTTTCACAAAAACTTATGTTTTTATGAAAACATGAATACAAAAACAGGAATGAGCTTTATGAAATGAATCATAGGAAATCTCATATTACAACTACCAATCAATTGAATTGGCATGTAAAAAGCCTAAATACTTTGCTGTTTAAGATACTCAACTTCTTAATCCACTTGAGTTCTTCCTAACTCTAACAGAAAAAACATGGTAACAAGAAAGAGAGAAAGAATAGAGGGAAGGTCAGCCCCAACCCTAAGGGTGGGCTAGAGGGGCAATTGCCCGAGGCCCTTAGTAGAGAGGGACCCAAAAAAATTGTATGCTTTGATATTTACAAAAAAATGAATATGTTTTTTTTTTTACAAAATTAATATAATGTTAATATCTTCAACTTCTCTAATTTAATTCCTAATTTGTAGATTTCAAATTTCAACTTTCCAACAATATGAACATTTAATTTTTATTAAGTATTAAAGAACTTCCACCATTTTCTATGATTATTGCAACAAAAATAATTTTTCACCTTAAATAAGAAGAGATTGAGAATGATTCTATCATACACTCAAACCAAATAATACTAATAATCTGATATTCATGGAATAATGGAGTGGTTTTTTAGTCGAGAAAAATTTCTTTCTTTTTGGATTCAACCAAAATTTCTTTCTTTTTAAATAGCAACAACTCTTGTTTTGATTTGGGATTGGCATTGCGACTCTAGAAGGCACACTCACATTCTACACATATTAGCTTGTAGTTTTACACAAAGCTTGCTGGTATGTGCTTGAGACTTGAGTTCTTCACTTTTTCATTCGATGTTGCTATTTATATTTTTTTTTCTTGTTTTGAAAAATTGATAGAATTTGTAAATAATTAAATTAAACATGTTGTGAAAATGAAGAAGAATAGAGGACGTGGCTCACTGGCTCGGTAGCTAGTAGCAAAAGGAAAAATATGAATTGATCATCTATCATCACCTATTACTTTAAGCCTTCAACTATTACTTTAACTAAATTTAGAGTGAAACATTGATTGTTTCAATTATTTACATTTTTTTCTTGCAAGTTGATAATTGATATCGTTAATTATTTTGGCTAATTTTATAACGGTTTTTTAATTTTTCTTTATAGTTTTTGAATTTAGCTTTTGGAATTAGCAAACATGGGAACAAATATTCAACTTTGACTTCTACTTATAGGTGCCATTGTTCTTTTTCTTGAGTTATTTGACTATTTGATTTCTTTTATAAAATGTTTCCTAAAAAGCATTTATCTAGAAATGAAAAAGAGAAAATGAGAGGAAGATATAACAAAATCACAACAAAGAAGAATTGATAAATTTGTTTATAAAATGGTAGGATCTCATGAAAATATTAATCAATCAAATGAAAATTTGCTCAAAAAAATCGTATAGGTGAGAATGATGAAATTAATGATTCAAGTAAGCCTAATGGTATTCTAAATACATCCAATATAGAAAATCTTGACATTGATGAAGAACAACCAATTCCTCATTTAGATATTTATGATCCTAGAAATTGGAATAATCTTGATGACAAAACAAGGGATGTTTTAGTTGAAAAAGAGCCTGTAAGAGAAATGAATCTTATTTTTCTTTAGGTAACACTTGTAAACATTTTTCATATGCTTATTATTCTAGAAAATTAAGCAATGGTGAGATAAGTGATAGAAAACAGTTGGTTTATTCCAAACATGTTGACAAAGTATATTATTTTTGTTACAAGTTGTTCAAAAGTAATAACAAGAGTTTGTTGGCAAATGAGGACACAAGAGATTGGAAGCATATTAACAAAAGACTTGGACAACATGAGAATAGTGTTAAGCATATGACTAACATGAATACTTGGAATAAATTAAGAGTAAGATTAGATAAAAATCAAACAATTGATAAAAACTTGCAACAAGAGGTTATAAAATTGAGAGAACGTTGGAGACAAGTTTTACTTAGGATATTTTTAGCTGTGAAATGTTTTACCAAGCATAATTTGGCTTTTCGTGGGTCCAATGAAAAATTATATCAAGATAACAAAGGTAATTTTTTGGGCTTAATTGCAATGATTGCAGAATTTGATTTGATCATGTTAAACGCATTTAAAATCATAAAATTCATTATCATTATCTTGGGCAAAAAATTCAAAATGAGATGATTTCCCTTTTGGCTCATAGTGTTAAAAGTTCCATCATAAAGATCATTAAAGAGACAAAATATTTTTCTATAATTCTTGATTGTACCCCTAATTAGAGTCATCAAGAACAAATTACGCTAATAGTATGATGTATAAATATGTCAAATAATAAAATAAAAATTGATGAATATTTTTTCAAATTTTTAAAAGTTAAACTTTTTAATGAATTACAAAATGTGTTGAAGTCTCTTGATCATAATTTTAATGATGTGAGGGGTCAAGACTATGACAATGGTTCTAATATGAAAGAAAAACACCAAGGAATTCAAAAGCGATTTCATGAATTAAACCCAAAAGCATGATATATGTCTTGTGCTTGTCATAGTCTTAATCTTACTCTTAGTGATATGGTGCATTCTTGTGTTAAAATTATTTCCTTTTTTGGAGTTGTTCAACGCATATATTCATTATTTTCTAGTTCTCCAAAAAGATGAAAAATTTTGCTTGATAATGTTCTTGGGTTAACTATGAAATCTTTGTCTAATACTCATTGGAAAAGTCGAATTAAATGCATTAAAGTTATTAGGTTTCAAAGTCCCCAAATAAGATTGGCTTTGTTGGAATTACATAAATCTTGTGATGATGCCAAGTCAAAAAGTGAAGAAGAGAGCTTGGTTAATGCACTTGAAAATTTTGAATTTTTACTTGGTATGGTTATTTTGTATGACATCTTATTTTCCATTAATATGGTGAGCAAGAAATTAGAATCTAAGTCTATTTGTGTTGACACTACCATAAAGCAATTAGAATGTGCATTAATTTTGTTTTTTAGAAGTGTAGAGATGAAGGTTTTACATCTAATATAGATGTTGCTAAAAGTATTGCACTTGATATGGATGCAGAATCCATCTTTCCAACAAAACATTGTGTTATTAGAAAAAAAAAACAATTTGATGAAAGTAATGAGGATGACGTAATTCAATCGATTAATGAGTTGTTTAGAATCAATTACTTTTAAATTGTTGTGGACATGGCAATTACCTCTATAAATAACATATTTGAGCAATTAAAGACAATTGAAAGTATTTTTGAATTTTTATTTGATTCAATAAGTTAAAGTCATTAGATATTGATGAGCTGAGAAAATGTTGTGCTAATTTTCATCTTTCCTTTTCTCATAACAATTTATTGGATGTTAATCGGATAATTTTTTTTTCTCTAACTTGAAAGTTTTGCAAATGACTTTGCTTCCAAATGTTTCAATTGCTTGTAGAATTTTATTAACAGTGCTTATGACTGTAGCGTTAGTTGAAAGAAATTTTTCAGAACTAAAGTTAATAAAAACTTATTTAAGGTCATTGATATCACAAGAAAGATTGTCTAATTTAGCAATTTTATCTATTGAAAAGGATATGTTGAAAAACATCGATGTTGATGATGTCATTAATATTTTTCATCTTGAAATGTTCAAAGAAATCACTTTTTATGAGTTTTGTGTATTTTATTTTGTAGGTGATAAGCGAGGCCAAAATTTTACGAGTGGAGAAAATATTTTGTTGATGATAAAGATAACATTGAAGTTGATTGGAGAAAAAGGGTAATACAGTTGTTACAATTATGGTATTTAATGTAATCAAACATATTTTTTTAATAGAATTATGTGTTTAAATTTTAAAATATATATTTAATTTTTTATATATAAAGGGCTCTTATCTATTGTTTTGTCCTGAACCCCTAAAACGTCAGGACCGGTCATAGGGAGATGAAGGAAGAAGGGAGATGCATTGGTATGCACATCTGATGTTTTTTTTTTCTCTTTTTGCTTTGTCTAGGTATTTCAAAAGTTTGAGTTTCAATTTTTCTTTTTTTAGAGGGAAATTTTTTCGTTTGTGTTAGAGGCTTGCAATGGCTATGCTAGCTTCGATTTGGATGTGTGACAAAGGGTGGTCTTGGTTCAGGGTGTCGAGGCTCAATGGCACAATGAAGGACAAGAAAAGTTGTGTCCTGCTGTTAAAAATTGCCTCCAACAACTGTAATGGAGGAGCATGGTGGTGTAGGGAAAAAAAAGAGTAGGAATAGTAGTAGAGTCTTTCTAACAAAGACAAACACTATCAAATGATAATTTTTTCTGTCCTCTCCACTTAACATCAGATTAAGGGTTGGTTGGGCTAACACTACTAATTAAATGTCAAACTCTTTTGGCGACATAAATACGAAATTTTTTTATTCCCAGAAATCATAAATCCTGAGAATTATGTTTCTTGAGAATGAATAAAATTAGTTTGGTTAGTTATTAGTAATCTTTAGATAAGTTTCTTAAGAATCAAAGAGTTACGCATGTTTTTACCGACTATTTTAATTATTTATCATATTATATAATTTAATAAAGAATAACATAATGTTTTTAATGTAGTAAAAGAAAAATTAAACTCGGAAAAATAAGATTTTCACCTTCTCTCATAGGAAAGTTTTTGTAGGAAATTAATTAAAAAACATTCTCAAAAAATATTCTTTCCCAAAAATATTATTTTTTAAAAATGCATACCAAACATAAGAAATTAAGTTTTCTAACCTATGATTCTCATAAAACCAAAAAAAAAAAAAAATCATCTACCAAACTCCCCCAATGTGAACTGGATTAACGACTACTTCTTGGTCATCACTTAGCCAAACTAAAATAGTTATTAGTTGTCTACTAGAGATTATAAATTTTAAAAATTGATCTTATGACAAGTTGAATTGATCTTGAGAGAGAAAAAAATCAATTGAGTGATATTAATTAAGAGAACTTTATATTTTAAAACATACGTACCTTGAAATAGTGTTATCAAATTCAAACTAATTATCAACTCACTCAAGACGTTGGATCAGTAAATCGCTATATTTGAATTGCATGAACTAATATATATTAAAAAATTACAACCAACAAAAATCATACTTTTAACAAATTATAAAATATGCATAATATACTTTTAAAAATTCCAAAAAAGAAAATCACAACACACTACTTTATTAAAAAAAAATCTTTGATTTTTCGATTCACTAAAACCAGTTTATTTGCCAAACTCATTAGTTCACTCAAAAAGCTAATTGGGTCATATAAGTTCGATAACATTTTCTATCCAACAATGAATTATTAGATCGTTTATATCATTAATTTCAGGTTGGATTGATTTTACTGACTAGTCTAAACTATTTTTTATAACACTATTGTGAAGTGGTTTTTCTTTAATATTTGAATAGAATTAATTATTTGAATTCATTTTTAAAATATCACTCTCAAAACATTAGATGTATTATAGTTAATCAGAGGCATAGTTGTCCATTGAGCGACTCGAATCCAGAATCAATAGTAATCAAGTTTGAGTCATTCATTGAATCAGATATGTTATTGATTTAGTTTGATCTAATCAACTTTGCGGTTGAAGAAGTGAACTAATATTATTATTATTATTATTATTATTTAAAAAAACAAGTTTTAATAAAAATACAACAATAATGACACACCCATAAATAAATTTTGCAAACCCTAGACTTGAAAATTATTTAATTGACCAAGTTATCACTAGACCACCATAATATATATATATATATATATATATATATATATATATACACTTATATTTCATGTAACGTATAGTTATTCATAAGATTTATATAAATATGTACTAATTTATTGATTCCACTAGTGATCCATCAATTTAGTACTTAATATCAGGTCGTTGATAGTCTAGTTTTTATAATACTGATTAGATCGATGTACCCTTAGTTGAGTTTGTTATTTAAACGTTTATGTTTATCAGTTTTTTTTGGATAAGCTTCTGTTTATCATTTTATTATTATTAGTGGATTAGCTGTTGATTAAAATTCTATAATATACGATCTTGTACCATTTTATCTCCACAGCTTTCAATAATGGAACTTCTTGGAGTTTAACACCTTATCTCAATGATGAGTGGTCTTTCCGGTTTCCCTCACTCTGTTACTCTATCTCAACAAACATAAATTAATTTATTTAACATTTTTAAATATCAATTCTTTTAGAATCTATTATGGATGTTATGAATAATGAACTGATATTTTGGTAGTTGTTTCTTAGGCTAATTAGGTGTATGCGCACACCATGTCCACAATTGACCAACCCATCATATTGTAATTAACCAAAATAAATGTAAGCATTAATGAACTCTTTTATGCATATTTAATCCTCCCATAGGAAAGGGAACATGATATTTTATCAATAATATCAAATGACTTGGAACCCGGCTAATTGTATACACCCCACCATATAAAGTTTCATGGTAGCTTCCGATAATACAGGGTAGGTATAGTGATCATCCCAAAATAATAGAATTTTGTTATATCCTTAAACCTCTCTTAAATATTTTTTCTCGTACTTTATAAAGTATTTATTGAATAATAAGCAAATACATTATTCAATATCTTGAAAACAACATAAAATGTATTCATACTTTATTTATATATATTCAGAATTGGAAAGTAGGTGGGCAGCAGAAGAAGACAATCTGGATTTTTTTCCCTTCTTTCTTTTTCTTTCTCTCTATCAACATTAAATCCGTGGGAAAAGGATTGATCACATATGTTTGTGCGGTTGATCTGCGTCTGCTTTTAGTAAGATGTCGCGTTCTGAACAAGATATAGAAAAAAAATTATGAAGGAGTTTGTTCCAAATGTCTCACAATATTGAATTGAAGTTTCGAAGTGGGGATAATCTCGATCGAAAAGAAAAAGGAAAGAAAAAAATGGTAGGCGGAGGAAAATGCAAGATTATTAATTAAGAAGCACTAGCCAAACGTGAAACCAGAGAATGGGGCCACACAAAGAGAATAATAATGCAAAGAAAAGTGACTCGTGCGTCTCAAGATAAGCATACTAGGGCATTACGCAAATGAATGAGCCAACAACAATCTCATTCTTAAAAGCTGCCTATGATTGTGTTGAGATGTAGATAACCTTCATGCCATGCACCAACAAAATGTAAACATGGTTAGGTGTGGATTTTCCCGTGCTCAATAATCTTACAAGCAGAGATAAGGGTGATGTAACAAACCAGTTTGTTTTGGAAGACTTTAAAACTCCTTAAAACCCTTCCTTACCGTCAATGTCATCTATCAAACCCGTCTTCTTCTAATGCTTTATCTGTTTCTATAATTCACATACGTCAATGAAATGAAATATCATGGTTCTGTTACATATGGGCATGGGGCTGCCACTTAGGCCTAAGATATAAATACATGATTACATTTTTTTTTTGCTTTTAATGTTTTCTAGTGGCTAACCTCAACTCTCTGCCAATCATTGCCTCGTAATGGTGTCCTGGATATATATGATTTTGGTAATTGATTTGATTTTTCAAGGACTAGCGCTATACCATGTGGCATGCATAAACTTTGGGTCGGGCCTAGCTTACCTCATGCTTTAATTCGACCATATCTTACTATTTTTCCTACTGTTTTTTGTCTTTTGCCGTAAACAGTTACCGTGACAGAAGATTTGTGGGTTCTGTTCAATTCATTTTGACACATCAACGATCAAAGATTTATGTTCCTAAAAGTAATTTGTTAGTTCACAATAAGTGCACCAATGACATGTGCTACCTACCTTTTTAGTCTGTTTTTCTTCTTTGTCTAACTACTTCAGATATATTTTTTTATTAAAGACAATTTTAGTCAAATCAAATAATATTATTATTGACAATAAATTTTTTTTCTCTAAATATTTAACAAAGTTACATAACTCTAACTTGAGATCTCTGGTTAAGTTAAAACAATCTTACATCGATTTATCAACATGTTTAATATTACCTTCTTGGTCTCAAGTCAGGTGCTCACATTTATTTAATCATGTGTAAAGTTAAAAATAAAAAACAAAGAGGTAAAGGTGTCTTCATAAATTTGATATACTTTAAGTTGAAAGTGAGCGCATCGTTATTTTTATCATTATTTTGTCACTCTAGAGGAACTCAATCCTTAACTAATCTAATGAAACCTTGTTAATTTCGGAATATCAGATATCCTCCAGATGCACATGTCCTATCGTATCAAGCAATATATTAATGGTAGATTTGAATAGAACGCACTAATGTGGATGCTGAGCGATTATTGCATGATCAGATTTTATTTAGTTTAGTACAAAAATATCAATACCGAACATGAAAAAGAATCCTCAAACGACAATTTGGTCTCAAGCATATCGCTATTAATGAATTTGTTTCTACTATATACAGCTTGCGCGCAGAGACACTAGCATTCGTTTTTGCTATCACATCCCTGACCAAAATTTGTTGCAAACAAACAGCGTACTAAGTATAATACAGTTGTCAATTTGTCGTGCAATGCAATGGCTCAATATGAATGCTAAGACTTTGGACTTCTGGTCTAAAGGTGGAAATGAATTCAAGTTTTATTTCCTACGTCAAAGACTTTGGGACTTATAGTCTTAGTAGCACAGCATCTATACCCCTTGTAACTTCAATCAATTCAAGTTTTAACAAACTTTACATGTGCAATTAATAAAATATAATAAATTAATTAAATAAAACGGAAAATTAACAAAAATAATAATGTCTACTTTAACTGTGATTATCGAAGAATTGGAATTGGTTAGTGAAAGAAAATCAAAATTGCTGGTGACTTTTTCATAAAATTAAAGTTTATTACTCTTTCAAAATATATGCAGTTTAAAGCAATGTACAACATTGAGATTCAAATTTAAGAAAATGTGACTGCATCTTACTATTACTCTTCATTATAATATTCAAAGTATTATTACTCTATTTTTTCTTTCCTTTTAAAAATACTTAAAGATAAAGACAATAAAAAAACCATAAGAAATCATGTTTTAATTTCTTGATGGTTTTTATAGCAATAAACAATCTGAAACGAAAACAAGTTTTTTTTTTTTTTTTAAGAGAGCAATAAACAAATTGAAACGAAAATAAGTCTTCTAAAGCAATTGATATTTTAAGATGAAATAATACCAATCAAATTGAACTCGTGATAACTATTCTAAATCTTGGTGAAAGGTTGAATTTATTATTTCATGTATGCAGTTCATGAAAAAAATAAACTAAAGAAAGTGGAGGGTTTCTTCAAACAAGGAATTATGTCAATTATTCAATTAAATGATGAACATAGCTCCCTTTCTTCTTGAGAAACAAGTGAGCTATTTATTTATTTTCTACAAAATTATATTCAATTTTATGTGATAATTCCGTCGAGATCTCTTCATGAATTGGGAGTAGAGTCTGCACAAATCAGATTTTAAAATACCCACCAAACCGTGACTTAAAAGTTCCTCCAATTTAATTTTCAGACAGAATTTAAAAATATTAATACATACAATATGAAAACAGCTTTTACTAGTAAAATTCGGTTGCAGAAGCGTTAACACCCAAAACACATTCTCTTTCATGGGTATTACTTAACATACCTCATTATTTGCTTTGATCCACCTCCAGATGATGAGGTACTTTAAATAATTATCCTCCGTTGGGGTTTCCCTTTTTTGATAGCCCACTCCCTAATTGTATGTTTCCTTTATGGGCTGATTTTGTAGGGATTAAATTCCCGCGTAGAACTTCCCTGTAACGGCTTTGACATCTATCTTATATTTCATATGTTCAAATTTAAAGAAATAAAAACTTCATTGGAATACAACTATCACCAATTAAGCGATCAAAACATTTTACCAAAAATTATAAATTCCCAAAGTTTCTCCTTTGAAACACTGGTCACATGCTCTAACATCCTTCAAATTTCCAACTCTTGACTCTTTCAAATCATTTCATATCCCCTTTTTTTTTCGAAACCCTCAATTATTTAAGGGGAAAATAGCAAGGAGTTGCGGGTTTTGTATATAGTGAAACTAACAAGGCTTTATTGTAATAAAAAAATTGATTTAATTCAAAAATAATATTAAATGACCGTAATCACACACTAACCATAATAGAGGTAATAAAAATGCAATTAAACTTTAAAGAAAATTATACAATGTAATCCCAAAGCTACTGTGAAATAACTCCCTGACTAGAATGTTAAAGCAATAAAGAAATGTTATACTCGAGTCCAAACAGCCGTTAAAACATACGTCTTATCTTGATAAACTTGGCTAAGTTCCACTGATAATGTGGGTAAATGCAAAGCATTCAAGTATAACAAGTAACACATGTTTTGACCAAAAAGGTTAAGTACATATGCACTAGCAAAACCTATAGTCATCTTAAAATAGAATACATCTGTTGTTGTTTTTCCTACGTCCCTTTACCCCCTACGTGAGTACATATGCACTAGCAAAACCTATAGTCATCTTAAAATAGAATACATCTGTTGTTGTTTTTCCTACGTCCCTTTACCCCCTACGTGAACCAATCAATAATAATAATAATAATAATTGATCATTCCAATCCAGTGTCCCTGAATAATAGCAAAAGATTAAATAACTTTTCACTAACCAGCAAAACTCAAGGAAATCTCAGATAACATGCCGTTGTATATTTGTTTGAAATGTATGATGAAAAATATATCAAGTTGTCTAGCTAAGTTTTGCCCAATCATGATATGGAAACTCATACGTCCACCAGGTCCAGAGTAACGAATACAATGTAGCCATAGACCTTCTTCATCACCATCATGTCTGCAATTATAGAATCCCGAGAGAAGCAAATTTAGTGGTCAAGCTATTCGAGATTTAAAACCAAAAGGGTAGTTACTAGGCAGGAAAGAACCCTCAGAATTACATGTTTCAAAAGTCACCGAAACAGAAGTATAACATGTACTTTAACTAATATGTCTCGTAATGGTCAACGTTTTTGCACCTAACAGCAATGGCATATGCAATGTCATACTCATGCAGAAAGTTCTTTTTGCAACAAAAACACAAGCAAGCAAAGATGAACAATCAGAAACTTTAAGTTCCTACTACGTTAAATAAATATTCAACCTAATTCTAATTTCCTCATGTCCTGAGAACACAGCATATAAACTGTAAATCCTGTTACATTTTTTATGCAGCATTGAATCATAAAGGTCTATTTTATTTTCTCTAATTATGGCCACCTGTGATGTAATAATGAAATGCTTGACTACAAGCAGATCTACTCTCAAAACAAAATTATTACGATGCCCATTCTACTTTTAGAGTTTAGACAGATGCACATTGAGTACGAGGAAATCCACTCTTAACTTTCTTCAAATCACCCGACCCATGCATCTGTCTCTTTACAATTACAATACAAACAAGCAGCAAATATTGGTTTCCAAGATAATGGGTTTCTTACCCTTTGGCTGCCAAATTTGGACAATTTGTACACATGGGATCAATGCTAAAATCTCCATTGGAATTTTCTTCGCATTCAATGGGCACTATTAATTAAAATTTGATGTCAGAGAAACATCAGAAATGCGAGCTGATCTATCGGCACTCAACCCTTTAACAGATCGATCAACAGTTTGTTCTGACATGTACAGCATGTCGTTGGCTATTGGGTGCCCTGAATACTGTAAATGAACGCGTATCTACACCAGAGGTGAGTATCTGTTAGCACCATATCTAAATTATACTAATAAATTGGACAAAGATAAAGTGCAGGATGTTTTTGGTCATAGTTGACTTAATATTTTCAACTGAATCTGTGGTTTTAATCCCATTTCCTGTATTGCATCTCTTTTCCATGAGTTGTACAGATTAAACAAAAACAATAATAGATTTGTCTATACAGTGACAGCATGGCGAGCAAGTGACCTACTTTAAAATGTGTTGTCACTGACTGTTGTGACACATCACTTCCATGCTAGCATATTTCAGTGAATAGACAACATGGTATTAATATCTAATGCAAGATCTCAGCCTCTAAAAACAACACATTGAAGATGGGTTGATAATAGGATATTTTGTGCAGGGAGTGAGGCTTACACAAGATAGCAATGTTTAAACCAAATTATCAGACATATAAGTAGCATGCTATAAAGATCAAAAGAATCGTCTTCATCAAACGAAAGAAAAAATATAAAATAAGAAAGCATATTCAAATATGCAGCTGAATTTTTGAATGACAAGAAACAATCAATCCAAAACAGCTAACATTTTCCTTACCAGATGAGTACAGCCAGTGATTCGTTCACATAAAACAATACTTTGAGTTCCATTAGTACTAATCCGAGTAAATTTTGTGGAGGCAGCCTTCCCCTTTGTAGAGTCTCTCACCTTCATTAACAAAGATATATTCATTCAGATATATCCCACATGATACTTCTGGTCTTTTCACTTGTCAAGAACAAATGTATCAACATCATTTTTCTTCCTACAATGTCGGCTTGTTTTGGCTGTCATATGGCTCTCAAAGTTTTACACATTGGGTCATTTAGCAAAGACAAAGGAACACAGGTGCTGGTTCTTTTTATGTCTTTATGTTAACCTTGTTAAGTTGGAATATATAATTGCCTTGAACTTTAATTCTGTAACCTATTGCTCTGATTCCGAGATATATATTTTGAACTGTGACAAACGCAATGTTGTGCATAAAAAAACTAATGTACCCCAGTGCCAAAAGGCAGGAACTCTCGCTATGTAGAGTTATGGGGGAGAGCTACTGTACAAAGCCTTCCCCTTGCAACTGTAAAGTGGCTGCTTCCGGATTTGAGCTCATGACCAACCAATCACCAAGGCACAACTTTACCATTATGTCAGGACTCACCCTCAAGGTATGTGAAACTCTTTCCAATGATATTAAAAGGCATCTGACAATTTATTTCAACTGAACTTTAGTTATGCCATATTTAAAGTTTAATGGCTGATTTTTCCAAACGTTTCTTAACATGAGTTAAATGAGCACAAGTGTTGACTGATTCCATGGCTTAAAAACGTACTTAAGAACTTGAAGGAAGGGTTCTATATCAGTCCTAAATAGTTGTTAATCAACTGGATGACGATTATAGAGAGAAAAATTATAGGACCTATTTTGTTTGTGTTTTTTCTAAGAAAAAAAGAATTAAAAAAATATGTTCAAAAAGTTTTATAACAATAGACTATATTTTAAAAAAGAAATGCAAAATCATCCAAAAAAAAGTTGCTCAAGTATTTTTCTCAAGCTAGAAAAAGTAGCTTGTAAAAAATAGCTTCATCATAAAAATGTTTTTCCTTCAATGCACTAATATTATAAGTTATAACTATAAATATAGCACTTTGTTCCTGCTTTTGAGAATTTGCAAAGGAAATGGTGAAGACAAGGTTTCATGATTTTAACTTTGCAAATTCTTGAATATAGGAAACAGGTTGACAATAAAGTGACATTTTTATAATTATTATTAGTGAAAACATATTAACTGAAAATGAAAACAAAAAACAAACTAAACGCACCCAATACCTCAATAACAATAGGAACTAAAGGCCTCACCTCTGCTGTGCTCCTTCCTTCTTGTGCATTATAGTCTATATTGGCATGAAAACAATTACCTAAAAAGTAAAAACTTGGTCAAATGAGAAAATTATCACAATGTTAACTGACAGAATTGCACTATTTATAGCTAAAATCAACATATTATGCAAATGAAAGTTCACTCAAATACAAAAAAAAAAAAAAAAAAAAAAATGACTAGACATTGCAGACTGAAGTTTTAGTTAACCATGGCCTGTTTGGAATTGGTTGTTGCTTCTTGTTTTCAGATTTAGAAAAATAACTTAACAATTAACATGAACTTCTTTAACTCAAACCAAGTATGTTTCATACTTTTCAAAAATATATCCAGCACAGCCGATCCCATTGTGTCAATATTGGAATTAGCACTTTCAAGCAATGGTAATCTTATAATGAACAGCAATACTGCACTGCTTTTCCCAATTTCACAATAAACAACTTTGCTTGCCAAAACCATTGCTTCTTCATATGCTACACTGCATGTTACCTGCATCCACTTAATTAGTCGCATCCCTTATCTAAAACTGACACCTAAGTGACCAAAGCTTCCCATAAGAGGGTAATTTATGCATCTCAAACAGAGCTAATCTATTTAGACCCATGGCTAGACACATCCCATATGTGATCAGTTGCTTTCTCCAAGAAACAGATCTACTCAGAAGATCAACTGCTTACTCAGTTTTGTCAATATGACGGTTATTTATTAATGTAGGGCATTCTATGTGCAATAACAGGATTTCTCAACACATTCACAAAGTAACAACTACAGGGGAGAAACTTGGTTAAGTAGCAAATATATCATCCTTATGATTATAAGCAAACCTTGTTATGAAATATGAACCATAAGACACTGGTATCATGTCACTCCATGGTTTCTACCATTTGAGATGTTTTTAAGCATTTATGGGTGAAGCTGATCAAGTTGTTCTAAATTGATTGCAAACTAATATTCCCAACTCATTTTATTTTTCTTTTTAAAATTGTTGTGAAAATACTTGGATCCCGTTAAATTATATAGTTTTTGCTTCCTTGAAAATTGTCCTTGAGTTGTAATTTGTAAAACTATGTCAGAAACCCAAAAGGCAAGAATACAAACCAACATGCCCACAATATCATAAAATCAAATGAAGAACAGATTACAAAAATGTGCAATTTTTTGTTAATCACTTATGTAGATAAGCTAAACTCTAGCTTTTAATTACTTTTCCTTTAGTTTGTGATTATGAATCTACCATTGCAAATACCGAACTGACAAGAAAAAGGTCACTTCACATTATGTTCTTAAAATGTCAATGTAACCCTTAAGGATGCCCAAGAAAAGATAGTCGGTAAATAACCTTAATGATACCATACTATAAAAAGGACAACCCAGTGCACAATGCTCCGGCTTGGTGGAGTTTGGGAAGAATCGATGTTAGCGTTATCCCCACCTACAGAGAGACTGTTTTCAGGATTTGAATCTGTGACCTCCGGGTAAGAAGATAGCAACCTTATGGTTGCACCAAGGTTCAACCTCTAATAATACCAAACTATGTTAACGGTTAACCAAAAGAAGAAGAAAATTAATGATTTAATATTGTTAATCATATATGAAAAAATAGCAGGGATTTTCTTCAATATACTCCCTCAGTCCCATTTTATTTGACGTTTTAGCAAAAGAAAAAATGTTCCATTTGAAAATCATTTTACAATATCAGTGAAGCATTAAATACTTTTTTCTTATTATATCCTTAACCATTTATTATGGAGTGAGAAAATAAATAAATAAATATATATATATATACACACACACACGCACACACACATGAGAGAGAATCAAATTAATATGAAAGACGAGGGATATATTAGGAAATAGCATAATAATTTTTATGAAATCTAAAATATTAATAGCATTTCTTGATTCATGCGCAGAAACCTTAAACGTCAAACAAAATGGGATGAAGAGAACAATAAATATCAAGTATAGGTATGTATAACATATCTTATCCAGACCATAAAAGATACCTCATCCTCAGGAAATTCTCCAGCTACTTTTGCTATATACTGTTTGTGGACTAAGCCGGCTTCTATCTGTAACAATCAAATCTAGTTATAATGTATAAAAAAATCTATAAATAGATATAGTCATATAGTCATTGTACATCAAACAAAATAAATTCTGCCTGTGTTATAAGCATGTCAAGATATTGATAGCATGGAACAAGAAATTGAACTTAACTGCCAAAAGAAGGCAAACAAATTATCCTTAATAAATTCATAGTAATGAGTAAATAATACTGTATGGTACCAACTGAATATACCTAATTTTTATTTTTTTGTGAAACTTTTCAGTCACAATATTATAAATGAACAAACAATGGAACCTCCTTTATGTAGTTAGAAAAATTGCTTTTATTAAAAACAAAAATTATATTTAGGATGTCAATGAGCTAGACAGCTCAAAGGCTTAAGCAAAATGAACAAAGTTGCTCATTAGATATGTCATTTAAATTTTAAAATCAAACAGATTCACCTTTATTTAATATTAAAGACTAAATATTGTAAGAGAAGAAATAAGTGAAGAGCAAAAGGAATGTCCCTCCCTAAACTCACCTGTTGCCTAAAAAATGTCAGCTTTTGCAGCATTTCTGGCCAAAATAAGAAGTCCTGAGACAAGGCAATCCAGCCGGTGAACAGCTGAGACAATCATGTCAAGGTAAAAATGCATATACAAAATGGAAAAACTTTGAGAGATAAAGGACAAATGCAAGTATGAAATGGGTAGACTGTGAGACTGAGATAAGGGTATGCAAAAATATTAAGGGCAAGAAAGAAGCTATATTTTATGTTAATTGGAAATTGTAAACTTTATCAGCATATGACATTTATCTTTATGATGATTATAAAATGTTATTTCCAAGAGGCATTTTTGGTTACGAAATAGAGGCGCCAGCCCATGCTCAGCTTGAAGAATGCTAACAACAGTGTTCTTACAATATTGACCACATGGGTGCACCTGCTAAAATTCACAGCTTTAGCATATATGAAATTTAGAGGAAATTATCATTAATAAGTATATCACCATTAGTTAGGTATCTAATAGAAAATTCACTTAAAATTAAGGACTTCTTTTTGTAGAACTGAAGGAAATAATTTAATTGACATAAAAGCATCAGAGGTTAATATCATTGAGTTTAACAAACAAACCATTAGAATTATGATTATAGTCTTCTACTTCCGCAGATGCTACATTAATTAAAAACCCAATCCAAAATTACATATTCATAGAAAGTCCAGACCAGAATTTATATTGCTCATACAAATTCAGAAGAAAGCATAATATGAATAGCAAATATAGTTCACAGTTCACCTCCAGTCAAAAATAAAAGTTATGAAACAGCTAGAAATGACGATGCGGATGAGTTGTAAGAAATCTAATATAAAACCATTTGTGTCTTCACCTAATAAGCTTTTAGGATAGGTGGTATGTGATGTGGTATCAAAGCAATATCATCCCTATGACCTATTCTGTCAGGCTCTTCATTAACCACTTAACATTACAGCTTTCTAACATAGGTACTTCATTAATCCACTTGTTAATGCATACTTACAGGGACAGATGCCGGCTCACAAACAGTTAGCACATCCGGATCTTTTTGAAGAACAGGAACCTCACAAGCCATCACAGGTGGTTCATGCCTGAAACCTCAATGGTATCAGTTGCAAGGTTTATCAAATCCTTAAAATGGAAGCATAGAGTTTAGAAGCAAACCTGTGAACGAAATGGCTTATCCTTTGAGATGATTTAACTACGTATGAAACCAGTACCATCTCACCATCCACTTGAATCCTTCCACATTTCACTGCACTAATGTTAAACACAAACCATCAATTAACTAAACTCTGGGGCAAAATCAAGTTCAATGAGCTCAACTCAACCAGAGGTGTAAGTCAGTGAAGGCATTTCTTTAAAAAAAAAAATGTTAAAACCATCTATTGCAAATAATAGCAAGAATAATAATAACCATCACAGGACACTACTCTGGTCCCCTTCCTTTTCTTATAGGTAGGGTACCCGCCATGCATTTAACTGGTTGGTGATAATATTCAATAACTTATTGATGACTCACGAAGGGTACCACACCCATCTAGGAACCATAGCAATTAGCAACATTCACTACCTTAATATGACTTTTTTTTTCAGTATAAATCGGGGCTAAAAAGCCCAAAGGAACAGAAAAACTACACTGAGCAACTGGATCAAAAAAGAAGGCACCTGCTCAAACATCAAAAAATCCTCCTCCATCTGACAAGCATGATTTGCTAAGGCATCAGCACACTTGTTAGCCTCTCTATACGAATGCTTGATGATCACTCTCAAATCAAGATTGAGCAACCTACAAATTGCTGATATAAAACTCAAACCAGTAGAACAACCATCCTTGTTTCCTATAATACTCGAAACCACAGCTTTTGAGCCCACCTTAATGTGACTTTTTGTTGAGTGTTGATAGTATGAACTAAGAAAGGTTATATTCTGATTATGGATTGAATTTCATTCAATTAATGAAACAGAGAATGAATACTTCAGGGTTCTAGGACTTCTCTTAATCACTTAAAATGACAGAAACTTACAATTAGACAAACAATCCAACATGAATGAATAGACATGATTCTTACATAATACTCATAAGGTCGACCTTGAACTCCTCAGCAAATAAATCGACGATTGTTTTCCCTGCCCACCGGTTTTTGACCTGCCACAACAAATTCACCACTTCTAGGGTTTAATCAAGATTTTTACATCACATGTAAACGACGTCGTTTCTTTTTTATTGTGAACGTGTTTGCATGCTGTGTCGTTTTAAGTTGGTGGGTATGACACCCAAACCCGTATGTGGATCGATTTGAGAGTAAAGTGATACATAATTTGAGTAACTAACCCTTCACTAATCACTTGTTAATGCATACTTTCGACCCTAACATACTTTTCATGTTGTGCCTTTTTAACTCAACTTTTATATTAATTAAAAATAATAATTTGTGAAGTTATAGTAAAATTTAAGCTAAAATATAATTTTAGTTTTTTAAAGTTTTCAATTTTATTCGGATTGGTCTTTCAGATAGATGGCGATTGTGCCATATCCTATAAGTATCAATAAAAATAGATGGATAAGGTAATTACTCGTTCATCTAGTACCTAATTCACCCCATACTCACACCTATTACTATATATATAAATATATATATATATATATAATTTAGTAAAAAATATTATATATTTTATTAATTATTAACTTTATAACTAAAACAAAGTATTGATTATTGACATTTTAATAATTTGTTTTTATAGTTTTTTTAGATTTAGTGCATGTTCAGCTTGCAACTAAAACGCATTCCAATGCAATTCAATAAATAAAAGTAAAAGTAAGAATCTTGATCCTTTTACAAAAATATTTTTACCTCAAACATAATTTTTTACTTGATTCCAAACATACACTTAATCAAGTTTAAGAATTACGACATTGATAGTTAAGAATGTTTGGTTATGACTCATGTTTGAATGATTTCAGGTAAAGTTTACATGATTTAATATTATGATTGGGTTATTTAAGAATGAATTTTTAATTTAATTGTAGTAATTTTGTAGTTAATACTTTTTATTTATTCTACAAATAAGTAAAATGCAAGTAACGAGTGAGTATCAGTATATAATAAGCACTTAATAAGTATGAATATAAGAATTAAAATTATTATATATAGTAGTATAAAAGTAGGTATGAGTATTTTTTCACTTAGGATAAAATGATATTTTCATAAATATATTAATTTATTTACTTACTAAATTTTTTAATTCAAATATTTCTTTTTAATTCTATTTTTTTACTTATATAAAATAATTTTAAGTTTCACTATATTTCTGTTTTATTTCTCTTTCTTTTATTTCTTATCAACTCCCTTTTATTTCCTTTTTTTTCTTCTCACAACCAAACAAAGGGCAAAAGAAGGGAAAGGAGGTAAAATGAAGATGTGTTTTCTCTCAATTGTCCGCATGTGTCAAACTCTACCTTTTAAATTGGTAAGTAGGCAAGGGGAAATGAAAAATGGAAAATGGTTTATACTTTATAAATTTTGATTCTTATTTATTTATATTTTTATATAAAAAATTAATAATAGATTGCAGTATTGCAATATATCAACAATAATGTGAATCGTACATACGAAGGACTGGGTCTTACCCAGTCGTACATTCAAGTTGCAGGGATTATGCTTTCTTTGTCATTTACATACTATGTTTCTAGGACTGGGAATCCCGGTTTTTTTTATCAAGTCTGCGTACAAAATAAAAATACTAGCTTGATACTATTAGAATTTCCATATTCATTTTTAAAGTTCTAAAAATAATTATAGGAACTTAAAACTCTGTAAATCAAGTTGAGTGACTTGAGTCACAATGTAAAAATTATTCCTTTCCTTAAATTAAAATAAAAAATAATTCATCTATCCTTAATTATAAGACATAATTGACTAATTTATATTTATTAAAAAGTTTGTTAACTTAATTACTTATAAGCATTAAAATTATAATATTTTTATAAATTTATTCTTAACTTTATTGAAAAACTATTTATTTTCTTCGATCTTCATAGAAAAGATAAAGAGATAAATTTAAAATATTTTAGTCAAAAAATTATTAATATACAAAAAAAATTAAATAAAATCTTATAATAAGAAATTAAAAAAATTGTTCACTATATCTGATAAATAGGAATGAAAAAATTTGTTAGTTATATCTAATAATAATAAGACATAGTTTTGAAGAAAAAACTATTTCTATTTATAAAACTGGCATTAAATAGGTTTTCAATAAAATTAAAAATAAATTAAGAAAATATTAACTATAGAAAAATTTAATATTAATAGCTAAATTATTGTAAAAAAATTAAATTAATTAACTTTTTAATAAACACAAATTAATAAACTATATCAAATTAGGGACGGGGCCACGGCCAGTATTAAACACTAATATAAAACTCTCTCCATCATTAGAAACATACATTAAATTAAAGATATTGTTAATCAGTATTATTAGGATTAGGACTTTGGTTAAAAAACTGAAGAAAAAAAATATTTATAATGGAAATTATTAATAAAAGATGATGAGTCACAATTTTCTGTCTCCCAAATTTTTTTTCTTTTTAGCTTAAGTAACTTAACCAATATATTTTAGGCACTGATATTTGCCTTAAATTAATAAGAAAATATCCCGCTTGGATTCTTTATAATAATTAATGCTGCAACAGAATTATCATCACAATTAATAAGTCAATGACTTTAACATCCTCTGGAAGCCAAAAACACGCCACGGCATCACCAGTTCACCACCCCCACCTTCGGAAAGATGAAAAAGACCAAGCATCGAATTCCTACTAGTGCCACTTATTTAATAATCTTAAATTAGTAGTAATTTGTTACAGTATATTTTTTTATTAAGAAACACAAATTATAATCTTAAATTAATATTTAATACATATATTTATAAGGAAGGGGTAAGAAATATTACTATTGATGTAGTAATATTAAAAGGTCGAACCTAACATTCGGCCTTGTCTTAGGCGTCATCACGATGAAATGAATGAATGTTCCGAGTTAAGAAATGGAACTAAATTTCGGTGGTTGACATAATGACAAATCACGGATATCCTGAGGTGAGGTCGCAATCGCACATTATACATGCTTCATAAATCCCTCCCAGACGAATAATCCAATTCTTCAACGAGCAAAGGGGGGACCGGACCAGCTCCTTTTGCTTCCTTCCACTTTTCGCCCCCTAAAAGTAATGTTTAAAGATCCTCTATGCTTGAATGCAATATATATGCAATGACTTTATATATATAGCCAGTGGTAAGAGTAAGACCTGTTTCTTGTAAAATTCAATTAATGAATTCACGCAAACGGGAAAATGGAAAACGACTTTAAAGTAGTACTAGTATATCATCATCATCTCATCATCATGCCCAAAACAAACAGAAACATAAGCAAAAAAAAAAAAAAAAAAAAAAGGCAAATTGGGTTTTGTTTGTTTGTAGCCATGTCCTCACTCTCCCTAATTTCCTCTCTATTAAAAAATGTAAAAACACATTTCCATTCTCATTCTCATTCCCATCACGTGCACAAGTGACAGATGCCCTCATATTCATATACCTATAGTGTGTAGTATATACAAGTCAAAAGAATTAGGGGTGTGATGTAATCATGCATGCATGATTTCAGAGTTCAGACACAGACAACAGAGGAAACTGAGAGAGGGTAGAGGAAGGTGTTGGCATACTGGAATGAAATGGTGGCACCGTTGATCAAGGGCCTGCCATCATTGACGAGGCAGTCGTTGTAACGGAGGCGCTTGAAGAGCTTGGGGTTGATGAGGCGTGCAGAGCTGAACCAGCCGCATCTGAGGTGTATGCCAGAGATGTTACATCCACTCACGCACATGTTCATTATCTCTACTGTGTAGGTTGGAATGCCACTTGGGAGAGGTGCTGTGGGGCCCTGGTTTATCACTATATCACTTTTGCTGCATTTCTCGCCCCATATTCGGTTTGGTTCCACTCTTTCATTGCCATTGCCTGTACCAATATTCGAAAGAAAAATGTTACATGATCACAAAGAGGGGAAAGTGTGTATATATATATATATATATAAAAGAAATATTAATGAAATATTTGAAAGAATATAATATTTGTGTATTGATTACTTAATTTGAAAACAAGAAATCATCCTAACAAAATTTTCTATCTCCTTTCTCAAACCACAATGCACATTTTTATTATTATTGTGTGATAGTAAAACCAAAAAAGAAAATGACAGTCTGCTAGTATAGGACAGCAGGAAACAATATCACTATATCAGCAAAACCCGTCCATGTGCAGGAACCCACACCTAGACAAAACCTTATTATTATTGAGGTTTTTATAATGAACGAGAAAGATACAAAAAGTGAAACATTCCACAAACACAAAGGTACAAACCAAAAACCAAAAACCAATAAACCCAAAACAAGCTCGAAAGCAACTTTCAAGTTCAACTGGGGTGAAAAGCCAATTATTCGAAAGGCTAGTGCTAGCTAGCTACTAGCTAGCCAAGAGTATTTATTTTCAACCCTAGTGGAGTTAAAAGAAGAAAAAGGGTCAAAGAAAAATAATAATAAAAAGCGTATATTAAAATGGTGAATGAAAAGGACAAAAATGTTATTTATAGAATTGGAACTTTTCTTCATATTTTTTTTCTCTTTTCACTTCAACTAAATAACACAAACACACTATCATCAGTCATTCATTTGAATCATTTCTCCCTTTTGTGTATTCTCTGATCGAACAAGCCAAAAAAATTGAAGCTATTGACTCTTGAGGGAAAGAAAAGGATCCTGTGGAGCTCAAATTACAAGTTCAAGTTCAAATTTAATGGACAAATTTTTCTCGTTAAATGGCCTTTTGATATGATTAGATTACACGATCTTGAGCAGTCATTTCCCATTCAGAGAAAACATACAAAGAAATACGGCAAAGGCATAATCTCAAACAAACAAGACAAAGGGGGCAACCTCAAAAAAGGAACACAAAATCGTTCTCTCATGTAAAGACACAAGCACTAGTAATTACTACGAATTACTTAGAAATTAATAATGAAAAAATAAGAAAAGAAAAAAGGAATTACCACTAGTAAGAAGTTTGCGATGCGAACTAGGGAGGAACGTGTTGGTTACTTCCTCCAAACCACGCGACACGGACACCGCCGCCATGGTATCGATGAGAGTCCCACCACCGCCGCCGCCGCCAAAACCTACAAAACGCGATTAACAACACAAGGAAAGGACCAAAAAGACAAACAATTAAAGAAATGATTAACAATCATTCGCATAACATTTAAGTTAATGGACCTATTGTACGAAATAAATTAATAGAAACGAACACACGTATATTGTTAAGTGAAACGACACCCACCTGCTAAAACGGCAACGAGTGCGATGGAGAAGACGGAGACGGTTACGAAGACGACGACAACGATTCGTCGAACCGAACGCGCTTCCATGAAACTAACACCACGGCTCGTCGTTCGGAAGTTGAAATGGTTGGAACTAAATAGTAGTCACGGCATGGAAGGAGCGAAATAAAGAGAGAAAAAGATAATAGTGTTTTTCTAGTTTTCACAGATCTGCAGAAGAGAAAAAAAAAAAAAGGTAGGGTCACATTCATATATAGACATCACATCATGTGAAGAAACGAGTCAACGAGGCACGAATAGCCATCGATTCTGGGAAAATGAAGTCAGTGAGTGTCACGGGGCTACTACGATGAGATGAGAGTGTGAGACCTAAAAAGAGAAAAGGAGAAAAAACGAAACGTTCATTTCATTCAATCAAAAAGCCAGCTAGCTAATACCTAAAAGCTCCTACTACACCTATATCACACACGGTTTAAAAATTTGTTCGCGATGAAAGCCAAAAACGAAACGACATTCATTCATTGCATTGCTGCCACACATTTCTGTTGTGTTCTTCGCCGGTAACCGTGTGGTTTGCGTTTTAAGGGAAAGAAGAAGACGAGTGAGGAGAGGGAACAGTAAAAAGGAAAAGAAGAAGAGGAATTTACTGTGATTTACTTACTTCCTGCGTGGTGTAGGGTTTGGGTGTGTGAAGCGACCAAGGTGGCAGAGAATCGTCAAAAAAAGTTGAAACGCATTTATGAGGTAACACTAAACATTGGCATGGCATTAGGTCTTTTTCCCTATATATGGCAGACCAGGCTCACACACAACAGAAAAGAAAGAGAGAGAGAGAGAGAATAGCATAGTGGTATACTACTCCTACTTACTGTTACAGCGGTGGTGAGTGTTGGGTAGGTTTTGGTGGCTTTTTTTTTGTTGGTGTTGTAAATGGAAGCGTCGATGCTACGGGGACGCTGGCTTTTTGCCTTTTTCTGTGTCGGGGACGTTTTGGTTTTGGGCGTGTTTATGTATACGGTCTACTTGTCAGTGTCGCTGTGCTACCTCTACCTGAGGTTGATTTTTTATATTAATTAACCAGTTAAGAAACGCAACTCTTTATCTGAATTTGATATAAATTATTTTTAAAAATATAATTATTATTAAAAAAATATTATAATGATTTATAATAATTAAGAATAAAAACATTCAAAACAAAATTATGTATATCTCATTGTCCAAGAATTACTTATTTTAACCAGATAAGAATAAAAATGAAAAATATTATATACATACTTATTTTTACATATACAAATATATTATTTTTAAATTTTAATTTATAATTAATAAGTCCTCAAGACATTATTTTATCATTATAATAAGAGTTGTCCTCTAAAAAAACATCAAATAGAATTATTTCGTTTATAAAATAGTTATAGATTAAAAAAATGGAGGAGGTGTTGTTAATGTTAGTTAAGTTGAATGAACCATGGTTATTGGTTACGGGTTTGAGTCACTGCACGTGGGGGTTGTTAACCCTGGCCGTGGGATATGAGGAGTGTGGAGTGTATGATATGATTATTATTATGATTCTCATTCTTCTCGTTAATGATTAGCAGCTACCTAGCTATATACACCCCTCCTTTCCTTCATTCACCTTTGAGAAAGAAAGTAAATGTCTTTCTTCCATCTCAGGTGTTTCTCCTATCTCAGCGGGCCATCGCAGTTCATTGATAACAAATCTCACAATGTTTCAACTTAATTAAAATATTAAAGGTGTAATTTAAATTAAAAAGAAGAATAAATAATTAAATTTGTCCCAAAAAATATAATGCAGTTATAAATTAATTGAGAAAAATAAAAAATATAAATTTATTCATTAAATATTAAAAAAATACAATAAATTAATATTTTTTTAGGGTTTCTCCTTACTTTTTAGGCTGATTTTACTGTTTCACATGATTTATATTCTACTTTTTAGAATTTAATAATTCGAAAAAATAACTTAGTGAATTTTACAAATAATCCTATATGTTCATTTTATCAACATTATTTTTCTATTATTACATAAACTTTTTGTATTTTATTTTTAAGACTCACAAAATGATAAGCATCGGTGCTTAATTAAGTATCAAATGCTTAATAAGAATTTTACACCAACCATTACGTGTTATTAAGATATGATGCTTAATTGGAAGATCCACGTTTAGCAACGTGGATCCTAAGTGTGTGTTTACGGAAGCTGGGACTAGATTCTGTGTTAGTCTCACTGGTTTTTACAATATACATTTTTTATCCAATTAAAAGTTACTTATTAAAATTGTTGAGTCAATTAATTCTAAATATATAATTATTTCTTAAATATAAAAGTAAATATATGAATATTTATATAAAATAACATTAATTAGTTTTTTTTAACGTGATTCTATATTTTAATAGTAGCAATTTTAAGATTATGGAAAGAGAATACTGATCTACCTTCCAATTATGCTCTTTAGCTAGGCAAGATAATTTCGCTGCCATGTAATGTAACGTCCCTTGATTCTATTTTGGGAATCACGTCACATTGCTTAGTTACATTTCTTCTTTTTTTTAGATGAAGGGGAAAACTAAAGAGAGGACTACAGTGCTACAGTGCGCAAAAGAGAAATACCTCTAGCATCATCATCAATGATGAGCCTGAGCAAAGGGGAAAGAGGGTGAACATAAAGCAGGGGAGTAGGAGTCATTGAGGCTTATACTAGCAAGAAAATCTGCTCTACTGCTAGCTTCACGGTAAATGTGAGAGATAGTAGCCTTCCAGCCATGATCATGGAGAGTGGCTCTGATGTCAGTGATGAGCGATCTGAGGTAATGGAGGGAGAGGATGAGCTGGTTATGAAATTAACAGCCACCAAGGAATCCATCTCAAAGTGGACAAAATTGAGATTGAGCTCTTTGGCAAATGCAATACCATGCTTAATGCCTCAAAGCTCAACCATCAAAGCATTGCAATTGCCAAGATTAACATGGAAAGACTTTAGAACTCTCCAATTAAAATCTCTGACAAGTCCTCCACAAGAAGCAGTGTTGAGGGTGTTAGAGTTGGAACCATCCGTGTTTACCTTATAGGAGGAGGGAGGGGTTTATGCCACACAATGTTGGCATCCTATCTCAAAAATGGATGATCGAGAAAGGACCTCTATGAAGTTCTTTGTGGATGAACAAAGCTTGAGCCATGGTCTGAGGAAGGAGAGTGGAGCCAAGAGTGGAATGGTGATTGAAGATCAAATCGTCCCTTCCTTCCAAAGGAGATCAACCGCAATTCCAAAGAATGAAGTCCAAGTTCCAACTTGGAAAATAAGAGACTTATCCTTGAGTTGATATCAAGTCAACCAGTGAGGCCAAGACTAAAAAATTTCACCCAACGGCTATGGTCAATCACCTCAGACCAAAAAACACAAATGTCGTCACAGCCCTCGAGGAATGAAGAATAGACTCAACATACATGTTGTGGCGAGGACAAGTGCCTGAATGAGACATATGTCTTTGCTTTCTAATAGATTGGTTAGTAGACGTCCATGAGCCACAATCTAGAGAAACGCTTTGACACGTTGAGGACCATGCCAACTCTAAATAGAGGAGAAAGTGGATCTGCTTCCCATTGGAGGAGGGGTCGCAGTTAAATAGTTATAAGCTTCCTTTATAAAGAAAGCACCATCCTTAGAAGCTTTCCATATTGGGATATCATCCATCCCATCTCTAGGAGGGGGGATAGAGGAGAGACGAGCTCTTGCACTATAGGGAAAAAGGTAATTAAGGATGTTTCGTTTCCAGCAATCATTTCTGAAATAGGCTAAGACTGGGTAGTGCTTCTTTAGAATAGGGATATTGTCCCCTAGGAGCATGTTAAGAGCACCCAAACCTAGTATCCTGCCATCCATCCAAAATCTAGTAATATGGGCATTATTGACAGACCAAGCAAGGTTAGAGAGGACATGGTCCCAATTATTCACAACAACATTCCAAATATAAGAGGAGTGGTGGCCTTTGGCTATGGTAGGAATACTAGCAACTCCACACTTATATTTGGAGTGAAGGATACGAACCCAGAGGGCATTGGGATCATTAATCAGGGCTCAACCAAGTTGAATGAAGTATGCTTGGTTTAGAACATGGATGTTTCTAATGCTAAGACCCCCTTCGTCCTTGGGGCTGCAGATGGTGTCCTAGGAGATGTGGTGCATTATACATGAATGCTCATCACCCCCCCCCCCCCCCC
>PYAF01001513.1:394428-429840 GCA_007407185.1 Glycine tomentella | reverse complement strand
TTAACATCGGTTTTCTTTAAAAACATGAAAACCGATGTTAATGTGGACTAGTTAACATCGGTTTCGAGGTGTTTTTAACAAAACCGATGTTAACAAAGTCCATTTATTTACAAATTTGCCACCGCGTTTTCGTTAACATCGGTTTTTCCGATAACCGATGTTAAGCTACCGATGTTAAATCATGTTTTTCTAGTAGTGGTTTGAAATAAAAAATAGGAAATGGCCACTTGATAAATGTGTGAAACCAACCTTGGCTAAATCATGACAGTGGATGTCTGAAAAAAGCCTCCTTTTCTCAATTAATTAAGCTCTTTCTTTATTGATTGCTCTTGATAAAATTAGGATAAAGTTAATGAAAGTGGAGTGCATTTTCAAATCAATCCTTTCAAACCTTAGACATCATGAACACCTATTCAAGTTGGAATTCCCCATAGGTAACTAGCAAGTTGTCTAAATAAAAAAAGGCAACGGGGAGAGACAGCAAACACAGAGAGAAGATCATGTTCATGACTTTTGACTTGGATCCTCTTGTATACTACATCACTTTTCCACCTGATGATTTCAAATGTTTTTCAGCATGAGATGTCTTCTGACTACTGCTCTTTGCTTGCTTGATAGGTAAGACAGTATTAATTAATTTTATCTCAAACATCCTTAGCACTTAGCAGATGGTGATGGTTATTCAGAATTTTATCCTAATCTTTCTTCCAGAAGAAGCCAAAACTTATGACCAGTCAGCTATATCGTTTGGATTCTTTTCCCATTGATTCAGATTTGATTGTGAATACATTTTTTTTCATACCAATATGTGATAGAATATTTCATATTTGACCCAGATGAAGATTATGGAAAAGCATTTCACTCACCACCAGTGAATAGGAGCAGCCACCATGTGTCAAACAAAAACAAATCAAGGTCTTATATCAAAATTTCTCTCCACGAATTCATTACCTTGCTTTTTATTTCAATTGGAAAGACCGTGTGTTTTCCTAGACGGATCTTCCGATTACACGCAGCTTTGTAAAAATTGCACTCAGTGGTGTGTGAAATTAAATCAAATTTCATTGGTAGCCATTCGTGTATCACAAAGACCGTTCACCAAATTGATGATTTTGATGGTTTGAATCGATTCATACAATATACAAGTTGCTGGAGGTTTTGACTCTGTGACTCATGTACACAAAACTAGCATCCTTAAAAGGTATTAGCATTCACATTCAAGGTAAGAGAACAAAAATGTTTGCAATTAGATTTTTGTTTGGGCCATATACAACTTAATTATATTAATTTTTTAACTAATAAAGTTTTTATTTTTTATTAAAATTAAGTAAAATTTGATTCTTTTGTTATTATTTTTACATAAAATTGTTTCTCATTTTATACTATAGTATTCATAAATTAAATCAAACAATGTTTCAAACATTCATCAAAACTTATCACCAACCATAAACATCACTTTTAACTTAAAAATAACTTACCATTTTCCTCTTTAACCCAATTTCGCATCCTACAAATTATTTCCTTCAACTTGTCCCTAAAAGTTTATTTGAATATTTTTAAAATCATGTTATATCCCGAATCCATCATAATTAATCTCTAATTATCTAGATAGAAAATAAGAATTTCAGGATTTTAATAAGAAAATTATGTAAAAAACAAATTTGTTTAACTTAAATACAAACTTGATTAAAACAATTAATAGACCAAAATCGAAAATTAATAGTCAACTCTAAAAGGACAAAAAAAATATAATCAAGTAAAAAAGTTGGTGGAATTAATCCTTTTTTGTTATGATATTTTTTATTTAGTAGATTCATAAGTTAAGGGGAGAAATAGAAATTTTTTGTTAAAATGAAAATACTTATTACATTTAAAATGTAAAACCTCGTAATGTTTTGTAGTTAAAAGTATTTAAAATAATGTATTTAGTGTTCTTTAACTGGTACACTTAAATTAAGTAACAATAAATCTGTATAAGTTAAAGAATAAATTTAATCAATCGTTGGTTATAATGATATTAAGTTCGATTTTCTTAAATAAAATCTCATATTTAAGTTTTATAAATAACAAAAACGTGATTAAAAAATTATATTCTTCTCTTCATAAATGTCATGGTGACAATAAAAACACATAAATTCAATACATTATCTTCATAAGGATAATTAAGTTTTTGTCTCTATTTTTTCTTCTTTCAAAATTCACTTTTAGTTCTTAAATAATATTTTTGTGTTTTTAGTCTTTATATTTTTTTTATTAATAATTTTAGTCTCTATTATGTAACAACTATGTTGACAGTTAAATGACTTACTTATCATGGTATTAAGGAGTCTAACAAGTTCAATCATATGATTTTTTTTAGTAAACTATATATTTAATACTTCATATGTTTAGATTGATGATGACATTAAATTAGTTGATGAGAAATTAAAATTAAAATTTACTAAAGAATTATGCGTAATACACTCATTTTTAATAATATGGTAAATCATCGGATTGGCAATGTAAATGTTAAGTCATCACTCAACACTATATATTACTAGATAGCAAAAACAAATTGTTAATAAATAAAAAATATAGAAATAAAAAATGATAAAAATTATATTTATGAACTAAAAGTGGAATTTGCAAAACATTTAAAGGCAAAAAGAAAATTTACCCAAAAATATAAATATGTTCTTAAACCTATGCGCCTAGTATATATACAAGATATAGGAAATACTCTAACTTATCAAACTAAAGTACAAATATGAGATCAATCTCTAGTTGTTAGTTAGAGAGTATATCTCTGATAAATATTGCAAAAAAAATATATTATACTTTTGTTTCCTTGTAATTTCATATTTTCTCAGTTTAATTACATCCTTTTTATCACTAAATCTCTTATACTTTTTTTCCATCACTAAATTTCCGTATCCCTTATCTCTGCTTTAGTGATGGTTTCAAACTTATAAATAACAGCAATAATAGGTAAGATTTAATAAAACAGTAAGTTCTTGAGTTTGTTGAGTAAAAAAAGTTCTTGAATTTTTTGAAAATATTTAATCAGGTTTCTAAACTAAAAAAATATTGTAATTAAATTGTTGATCTTTTATAATTTTTATAATTGAGTCCTAGAGTTAGTTTATGGTGTCTTGATCAAAGTTTTAAAGAGTTTAGTGATTGTTATAGAAAACGTAGATTACAAGGGATAAATTTACTCTTATACTATAAATTACAATACACAATTTGGAGTCTGCTCTCACTCTTTTCCCTTTCTCAATTAAACATTTTTTGTATTCTTTTCTTCTTCTTCTCTCATTTGAATGTGCATTCCACACTTCCTTCTTTTATATTTTTAAATTGAATTTTCAATATTTTTTTAAAATTTATAATTTATACATTTAATCATATTTATTTATTATAAATTTAGTTATAATATAATTTATATATAAAATAATATTTATTTATTATGAATTTTAATTATATAAAAACTAAAATTTTAGTCTATGCAATACAACGACTATAATACTAGTTAAGTATTTTTTTTAAAATGAAAAAGGGAGGAATAAACCTTATCAATAATGTAGTAGTCCGATCCTTTCTTTTGTTATTATATATATATATATATATATATATAGAGAGAGAGAGAGAGAGAGAGAGAGAGAGAGAGAGGAGAGAGAGAGAGAGAGAGTTCGGATTACCATCATTTGCACTTGATCGAAAAACAACTTACATGGGTTCCACCGAAAAGAAAACTTGAAAAACTGCAGTTTATAAAAGCAAAGGCTCCACATATTTCTTCAATTTTCACATTTTTTGCAATAAACTAATAGAATTTTTATTCTTTTATAGTTGGCATCTTGTGCAGCTGTTTGCAGAAAAACCCGAATAAATTGACTTTGGTGTATAATTCCCTTTTCAAAATTTACGGCATAGACAAATTGAAGCGCCAAACACCAACGACCGTGTATATAATATGTACACACTACTCCTCAGTGGCCCGTGCCATCTTTTTCAATACTCTACAGTCTACCCATAGATGACCAATATCAAAGAAGAGATAACAACACCATATAAATTCAATCATTCTCTTCATAAACAACTCATTGGATGATATGCATGTCTAATATCAATCCCTTCTATATTTTCTTCAATATACATGATTTTTTTTTATCTATAAGAATCAAGCACAGATACATGTACCAGACACACAGACTACTCAAACAATTGGATTAGATCATTTGATTGAAATGTTGAATACATGTGTTTATTTTCTTAATTTCTAAGTTTTCACATAGGGTTATTGCAGGATTTGGCAGAGTATTAATGGGCCTTGTAAAGGGAAAGTGGAAGCAATGCATGATTTCCAAGGTGTGGGAGCGTTGCCGATTAACTTCAAGAAGGCCACACTTGAAACTAAAATCATTGTCAGAGAATAATGATGATCATGAGAAGAAGGGTAGTCAAATAGCCCCTCATGGTTGTTTTCCAGTGCATGTTGGACCAGAGAGACAAAGGTTCGTTGTGAAGACCAAATACGTTAACCACCCACTGTTTCAGATGCTGCTAGAAGAGACAGAACAGGAATATGGGTTCGAGAGTGATGGTCCCATTTGGCTTCCTTGCAACGTCGATTTGTTCTACAAAGTGTTGGCTGAGATGGCTGGAGAAGAGAATAATAATAATAATAATAATAATAACATCATTATCCACGGTTCTCGAAGAAGCTTTATTACCATGGCTAAGGTTTTTCCTTTTTTCGTTCTTAGCAGCCCTCCACGTCTTCTTTGTCACATGAACAAGGGTCATGGTGCATGCAGCGTTATGGATACGGCATTGCTCAGATAATCCGATTCCATTAGTATCTTGTAAGTTCATAATTAATGTATATATTTTTTGTAATTGAATATTAGGTATATACTCAATCAACTAAGTTAAGCTACGCTCTGTTGTAGAATATTTCTGGCTTGTAAAATCCAACGTGAAATATTCACATGCACCTAAAAGCAATAAATTTGTTAGCCATTTTTAGTTTGTTGAGAAGATTTTATTTTATTTTTTTTAATGTTGAATTCGAAATGAATAGACAGAAAGGGAGAAAAAGAATAAAAGAAAAGAGTAGCAAGACACTCAGTTCCTAAATCATCAACAAGCTAGCAAGAGAGGATGAGGACCAGCAGGGGCAGAAGATTAAATATTTATTTACACAATTGTATATATAATATAATTGCATCGCTTATATAATTTCCTCATGAATTTATTTGCAGAAGAAGACTATATATAAAACAATCATTTTTACTCTAAAAAATTTTAGACTAGAGGAATGTTTCCTTGATATAAAACAGAGAAAGATTTCAAATTTAAACAGCATTTACAAAAACAGAAAGAAAGAAAGAACTAATATTTATCATACATATATAAAGGACATGAATAGGAAATCAAGGAATCATTTTCTTAATTTTGTAGGTAATACTGTATCTGTATGCATGGCTAATTAATTATCATAGTTAATTATTCATTAAAAATCTTAAAAGCTATAAATACATCTCACTAATCATTTAATTAAACCATATATGCAAATATAAATACAAAAAGAATAAACTTATACATATTTTATCATTTAATTGTAGTATCTACTTATCTCTATTGATTTCTTAAGGCATAATAATATATTCTAAAAAAGTTTTTTTATAAGTCGGAATTGAAGAATGTTAAGAAGTTTATTTAAGAAGTTTATAAAAACTCATGTATCATATTTAATCAATTGAGTTAGACCTTATTGACTATTTTGTATTGTTATTAATATTTATCTTAACAAGAAATAATAAAGATAATTTGATAAGCTCATATGGTTTGAGATTACATAGTTTTTTTTTTAAAAGTAATGAATCGCATCTTAAACTCATGTTATATGTATTTAGTGTATATGTAAAAAAAAAATCTATGTTTAGTGTACAAACCGGATACCTTAATTATGAGCTTATGAATTGTTGGAGAAAAAAGAGGAAACTACTACAAACAATTGAAAGGTTTGATTACACTTTTTTCCTTTAGTATAACATAAAAAAATGTTAATAAATAATTTATTTTAATAATTTATCATTTATTATAAATGATTTATTGTATATAATATTTTTAAAAAGTATTAAAATCAATAATATGAATTTCAACTTTTTCAATGAAGTTATGGTTTAAAATTAAATAAAAAGAAAAGAAAATCGAGATAATTTCTACAAAAAAATTTGTCTGACCACTTTCAATGAATTCCCTTACTTGCCACTCTTTTTTTCACATTTTTTTTCTATTTACAATGCTCAAACATTAGATGTCTCTTAAAAAATTAAGTCTAATTCTACTTGAACTAAAAAACTATTCGCAAATAAATTTCTTTATTATGATGATATATAATTAATTATATGTTTATATTAATTAAAAAAATATATTTATTCAAATATATAGTCAGTTTTATAAATATTCTAACAAATATTATTCCTAAAAATATAATTCAAATATAGGTAAGTAATACTAATAATTTTAAAGATGAATACGAGAGATTAGTTATTGAAATGGAAATAATCGCAAACGGGATAATGCGGCTAGGATTGATATGTAACAAAAATTCAATCAAGGTTTGGGGATCGCAGACTCTGAAACATGATCCACCTTTTAAAAATTTGCAAGATATGTTTGATTGAAAGGCTAGACTAGTGACATTAATAATTTCACACATTAAAATGATAATAAAATATATTGAGGGAGCAAAATGATTTTAGTATAACAGAGGGAATGATTAGAAGATTTTTTTTTTCACAGATTAAATTATAAAGTGTTAAAGATTAAAATATAACTCGTGTGATATTTTAAATTGTCATATGATTATTAAATTTTAAATTTTGATTATTGATTCCTGTATGATTATATTGTAGAAATTATAGTTTTTCACTCTTTTAAACAAACATTTTTCTAACTTCATGTCTTATCACTAGTATTTTAGCTTGTATTGCATAACATTAATATTTTATATAAAAATATAATAAATTAATATTATTTAGAATTTAATGTTCATGCAAGAATTATATAAATCATTTTTACACTATTATTCAATCATGCAATAAAAAAATATTATTATCATTCAATTACTTACAAATTATTGTTGATATGACTTCTTAGATAGTTATTGTAAAAGTCAACAAATTTATTATGCATTATAGTTTGACACCTCACATTTGTACTCCAACAATGTCTCCCTCAAGTATAAATTTCTTCCACATGAAGTCTTCCTCAAGTGGAAATCATTTTTATCCTACATTTGGTGAGAATGAGAAAGTTGGGTAATTTATAAGTGAGGATAAGACTCATAAACCTGAACTTTAAGATTTTGAATTTAAATGTGATATCAAATTTACTTATATGATTGTTCAATGTTTCATTGGTGTTAAATCTCTATGGTGTTTTTCTCCCTCAATTGTACATCAAATGACAATGAATATGATCTAGATAAAATTTTATACTACTTGTACACATATTCGTTTTTGGAAAAAAAAAATACTGGTATCCCTTCAACACATTAATCAATTTTACTCAATCACTTTATTACAAAAACTTAGATTTCCTATCAATTACCATTATATTAATAATTAGCAATTAATATATATATATATATATATATAAAATAGGCGTTGAGCTGCGGGATGGGTATTATATTACGGTACCACACTCATCCCCATTAAATTTTTCTGGATAAATATTTGTCCTTGATTCATTTTGATAAATGGAAATTTATCCTATTCACTTACAGATATTTTTTGGAAACCGTAGGACATGTATACTTTGTCATCTCTACTATCATATAAATACAATTGCTCTTATTATAATATACCTAGGTGTAGATTGATAACGTACTTTTAAAAAATAAAAAATTAAATGTATATTAGTAACTTTATATATATATATATATATATATATGAGTGTTTTAAATCTGCATGTCACACATATTTTAAATGTTATTACGTTAATTAATTTCTAACTTTATCTAATATGAATTAATCTCAATCATCAGTTAAAGGTTCCTCGACAAAAGAAAGGAGAAAAAAAGTGTGCCTTCTAGAATGTATTTGGCTTTACTTCCGTTTTGTCCTTAACTTCTTGACTTGAAGAATTAATAGTAGCCAAGTCAACGGTATCAATTTTTGAGAAGGGGAAAATAGAGGTTAATTGCCCCCTCATTTTCATCATAGTACTTGTTTGCTTTAGAAATTCACATTCAAAATCCGTGAGTCAGCAGTCGAAGCTAACAAAAATGGTGTCGGCAAAACAAATCTAAAAGCAAAATGGTTTGAAGAAAACTTTCTTTTATTTTAAAGACTTTGAACAACTAAAGAAAGAAAAATAAAATTTAATATGATATTATTATTCAAGTATTTATTTCTTTAAAGTGAAATGATTTTTATACTTATTCTTCTATCTTCGATTCTTCTCATATAGTTACGTATTTTTTTTATGACACATTTTTATTTTTATATCCACTTAATTTAATATTTTCTCTTTAATTAATTATCAAGTGATTACAGTAAAATATCAGCACCATCAACATCAGTAGCACTTTTAACCCAAATTAATTAGAATCGATAATAGATGAATCCAATAATAGATACGAGAAGGTTGAAAAAAAAAGTGAAAGGGAAAGGAGAAGAAAAATGGAAAATAAGATACAAGAAAAGAAAATAAGATAAAAGAAAAGAAGAGAGAAAAGAAGAAAAAGACTAACAATGGATCATTTGAAACATAGAGATAACAACAGGTCTAACCCTCCATCAAGTTTATAGTTTTTCTTCATTTCGTCCTAAAACACATAGTTTGTGTATATCTCACTTCATTAAGTTTTGTTTAACTACCTTTCCTCATGTAAGTTTAGGTCCACCTCTACCTCTCTTTGTGTCTAACTCTAGGTAACAAACTTTTATTCTTACTGGAGCATCCAGTGGCTATCTCATTGCGTGCTCAAACCACCTCAATCTATGTTCTCTTCCTCATATTTTCATTCACCGATACTATAGCTACCTTTCGTCGAATATTTTTATTTTTTATCTTATTTATATTCGAATAATCACACATCCACCTTAAAATCTTTATTTCGGTTACCCTTATTTTTCTGTTCATGTTGCCTATATGCTGGTCAACATTCAGCTCCATATGATATTACAGGTTTTACAGTTGTTCTTTTTAACTTAAATAAAATTTTACGATCACAAAAAACTTAGATGCACTCCTTCATTTCATCTATTCTGCTCTAATTCTATGATTTACATCATCATCAATCTCTCTACCTTTTTGCAAAATTGATCCCAAATATCTAAAAATATTTTTCTTTGATGATTAGAGTAAAATATAAGCTTTCTTAATTATTTTAATTAATACTCAATTTATATCATCGATCAACTTTAATGATATAATCATCAACAAATAATATTTTATCAATTAAATTAAATTTTTATATTTTTATTTATTCATTCATAGTATAGAGATAGTATTAAGTGAAAATTCTTGATTATTGTAAAAAATAAGAATATTTAATTATAATTATTAGATTAAAATTTACATTCGATTTGCTTATTTTAATTACAAGTCTCATGAGTTTTTTCATCGTTTAAATTAAGTATCATGTTAGATCATCTTAAAGAGTAAGAAATTTTAAATGTTACTAAATTTTGGATCAATGATTAGTTATATAGTCAACTCAAAGGAAAAAAACTTGTAAAAATACATTGGGATCTTATTAGAAAGTCAAAAGTTTTAATTCCGATGATTATTATAAAATATATTGAATTAGATTTGTGAAAAAATACAAGAGATGCAATTAAAGAATCAATTTGACCATCAATTTTAAATTATTGTAATTAAAAGTTCACTTTTTTAATATAATAACTAAAAAAATTTGGTCCTTGTAATTGTATTGATTTTTGCTTTAGACCCTCGTTTTCGATTTAGTAATTTTACACAAACGAAAAAAAATTATATTATTAAATAGATGAAAGAAAGTATTATCTTTGTCTTATTATAATTATCGTGTAAGAAAAAAATATATTCCAAAATAATTATTATTTTAACTTTTAATATAACATTAATCATTTTATCAACTTATATCCAGCATATATTAACTTTTAACTTAAGATTCCCATTAAGCTAAAAGAAAAATTCTATAGAATAGCTGTTAGATCGGCAATGTTATATGGAGCGGAATGCTGGTCAGCACATAGACAATATGAGCATAAAATAGGGACAGGAGAAATGAGAATGTTAATGTGGATGTGTGGATATACGAAGATGGATAAGATAATAAATGAGGATATTTGACGAAAGGTATCAGTGGTACCGGTATGTGAAAAGATGAGGGAGTATAGATTGAGATGGTTTGGGCACGTTATGAGACGGCCAGTGGATGCTCATGTAAGAACAAGAGTTTGTTACTAAGAACTAGATACAAAGAGAAGTAGAGGTCGACTGAAACTTATCTGTGAAAAGGTAGTTAAACAAGACCTAATTGAGTGGAATATAGATTGGCGGACGGTATGTCTTAGGACGGAGTGGAGAAAAACTATAAGCTTGGTGGAGGGTTAAATTCATAAGTAATTTTATGTTCAAGTCGTTCTCTTGTTTAGTCTTTTCCTCTTCTTTTTTTCTTTCTTCCTTTCACCAGTCTCTTATTTTAGCTTTTTTTTCTCTTTTGTCCTATTTTCGATTTATCATTGGATTCATCTATCACCAACTCCAATTAACTTGGGTTAAAGGTATTGTTGATGTTGATGTTGATATATATCCAGCATATATTAATGATGAATTATAAAATCTAAAAATGAATTAATGATAATATAAGATTAATTTTATAAAATTACTATACTCTTTCATCAATTTTTTTTTTGGTTTATATAAAAATAACCACACCAATCATTTTAGGACATAGGGAAATGATAATTTTATAAAATTGACCTTATTATTAATATTACACTAAAAATTAATATAAAACTTATTTTGAAATATTTTTTTCTTTATCAAGTACACCATTTATTTTGAGAGGAAGAGAATAGTTCTCTTAACTTCTTAAAGTTATTTTTTTTTCCAATTATATCCTAAAATAAAATTAAAAAGGAAAATTAATACTTGCCTTGAAAAGATACACCAGCCATGAAATAAATCTGCTGGCTGAACTGTAGTAGAATGTATTTATTTGATGGAAACCTTTTAATTCTCTTTTACTACTCCTATAGTATTATACAGTTGTAACAACAGAAGAAGTAGCATCGGAAATGTCGCTTCACATTGATTCCATGCCTTTATTACAAATTTGAGGAGATGCATCAACCACTAATTAATTAGTCAGATTTATTCATTAAGGATGTCTTTCACCCGACCATCACTACTCATTAACACTTGCACCACCCTACTGCGCCTTCACACCTGCATCATCATTAATGCTTCAAAAATTTCCATAGCAGAACTAGGCAAACCCAGAAGAACATTTACGCTTTTCCTTTCTTGACCATGTGACAAGAACAAGATAACTTCTTTCTCTGGCAGGGTCACAGGGCCAGAACAAAGAGGTTCTCCCCAGCCAAAATCTGTGGTGTGGAAAGACAACTTAGTCCAAGTTGTGATCAAAAGGGTGGCTGTTAATGAAGGCCTAGCTCTTGTGACTTCAAAATAGTCGATGGCAGATCTGTGACCATGTCAATAGCTTCACGAATCAATCCCACAGAAAATCACAAAGGGTTCTTCAATAACTCCCCAGCATTACACAACGAATTTGTCAACACAATAGCATTCCCAAATTACCCTTTAGGTATTGGTGGCACAAATCTTTTCCTTCCATCAACCGCAAACAGAAGCTTCGTTTGTTGATCAGGTTGCATTCCTAATGCTGCAGTTCGAGCCCTCCATACAAAACCTGAGAGTGCTTCAAAAGTGGAGCACTTTTCCAAAACCCCATCTTCTGTGGCCTTTTTCTTGAGCATGTCGAGCTTCTCAGGGTCGAAGCAGAAGGATCTGTAGAGCATGTTTTCTTCCTCGTAGAGTTTTAAGTGTTTGGTATATGTAGTCTTCTATTTCGGCAAACTCGCTGTGTTGGAACTCTATCTTGGGAGGGTCACATGCTTTGATTATGGTTCGATCGAGAAACGGTGGGGTCTTTAAGTTCAAACCTCGGGCTGTCTCGCTCCATGCATTCACAAACTCCATGGCACAAAGTCCATCTTTCATGCAGTGGATCATGCATAGCCCCAATGTAAATCCTCCGCATTTAAACTTTGTCACCTGCAAGATATATCATTTTTAGCATCTTTGACATGGATTAAATTAATGTACCTCTTCCGTTTCATGTCCCCTTCCCCTTTTGTGATCCAATTAAAATGGAGTAAACTAACACTTTTGTCCTTTAAATTTTAAGAATTTATTTGATATTTTTCTAATTTAAATTAGAAAAATATCAAATAAATTCTTAAAATTTCTTCTTATTTCATTTAATTCCTAAATTTAATATATCGCTTATCTTCATTTTGCTCCCTCAATATATTTTAATATTATCATTCAAATCTCAAAAACATTTTTCTTATAATTCACTTCGAAATAAGGTGAATATTTATAAATTTTCATACATGCATAAGGCAAACTTAGGTATATTATCTGAAATATATTTGGTTCGTTTCGTCACTTGAAATGAAAAATCTTAACTTAAAAAGAACTTATACTTTATCCTTTATCATGCAGGCCAGTGAACTTCTATTTTTTTATTAGACAACAATATTAGAGCCTTTAAAATACTACACCTAATTTTTTTTGTACTCACATAAAACTCTAATTATTATAGGATATCATTTTTCCCTTATTTCTTTCTTTATTTTTCGTCATGTATGATTTATCAGACCTACTAGTTTCTCTCTCTTTATTTTATTTTTCCCACTCATACATACCTTTCAACTTTTTGTCCTTTGATGATATTTATTCTAGTGGCAAAGAAAGTCAAACCTGAACAGTCATAAGAGGCATCTCAAGAATGCTTCGAGCACCAGGAACACTGCACACCAGTTTCCCAAGAGCATCAGGGTCAGGCTTTGTCAAGTCCCCAATCTCTTCAATGTCACAATCTGCTTCAGCCTCAACGAACACTGCACCCTCCCCAGGGTTATCCACTATCAACTTCCCTTCGGAGCTTATCATCAACGTACCAGCCATGGGGTAGTAAGGGGCAAGAATCTTTGACAAGGATTCCTTGATAACGTGTGCAGCATCCTCGTTTCCTCTAGAACCAGATTTGAAGCAATAAACCGTGCGCACCGGAACAGCAATGTTCTGGTCTAGGTTTGAGAGGAAGTAGAGTCCCTTTTCTGTTTCCCCTGCTGGCTGAACTCGTGTTGGTTCTCCTTGCTGCTTTACGTTAAGTTTAGTGCTAGACATGTCTGCAATATAATTGCCATCACGTAAGAACCTTTTGAACAATCATGATATATATAAAGAGTGACATGATGAAAAAAATTGGCAACGTTTCAACTTTCAAGCTGATGAAAAATGTAGGAAAAAAAATGATAAATACCAAACCCTAGTCGACCAGAAATTATTAAGTAGTCTAAGATTATCCTATGTTTGTTCTGACTTCGGACAAATTATTTTCTGACATATATTAAAAGATATAAGATTGGTCAAGTAATTGAGAAATGAAGAGAGAAGGAAAGGGGGAGAGATTGAGGTTCGAATTCCCCCAACTCATATTTTTAACAAAAATAACAAATTAACATTTGTAGTTAAAATAAATAAATTATGTGACATATATTCAAAATTTTCAATTTGTGAGAAACAATTAATAACATTCAATTATGTGTTATATTAATGATTTGAGATCACCTAATAATTTCTCCTATAATTATAATAATTTCTCCTAGAATTAACACTTAATTGAAGGGGGGAGAAAAAAGTAGGCATGCATGATATATAGTGATATAATGTAATAAGAAAAAAGAAATAGAAAAAATTATAGGTGTTGTATAATATATAGAGATTTATGTATATCATCACTGAATATGTCAAAAAGAAATAGTCCATGGAATAGTGCTGCTGTAGGTGACAGAATAATATGCAAAAATTGAACAAGGCGCATGACATGATACACTCAGCTTTGTAATTACCTGAACAATGTTTAGCACGGGAAGCTGAGGCGAGAAAAATGAATGAGGATTGATAGATAGCACATGTGGGGTTCGAGAAGTTATATAGGAAGAAGTGAGATACTGTAGAAGTTTTGACGATCATTTCGTTTGATTAACAAAATGTAGCAACTTGATAGGGACAGATTAATTAATCTGGATATTTTCGTGTAGTTTATAGGTGCAACCGTGCAATTCAATGCATGCACACAGGTTTAGCTATAGCAGGTAAGAAACCAAATTTACATTCTCTCTTCATTCCAAAATCTCCTACACATGTCTTCTTAGCATTGGTCATGCGTTTGTATGTGTACAATCTTGTCGACTATGTACCGAGTATGGATGTGTTGTTGTGCCCTTTTGACATGTCAAAGACGCTGTGCACTGACTGATCTTGTCACCATGTTCTAATAGTTTCAGTGGACACATAATTGACTTCATTGGAAGAACACTGAAACCGTCCAAAGCGACATGGTGTGCCCGACCATTATAGTTGGTCGATCTTAACGTGCGTCCATGGCCAACTATATAAAAACAAAACATAGCAAATTGTGTGTCAAGTCAAGATTGATCCTTTGAGGAGCATAGTTGGTCGAACGATCTACTAAATATACCCAATTTAAACATATTTCTCTACTAATTTCTCTTACCTTTTTTATTGAAATATTCACATTACTCATTATTTTTCTTTCACTCTTGCATTCTCATCTTTATGAAAAATATTTTATGGACATCTAGGTGTCAATTTACACTTAGAAAGAGAGAGAGAAAAAAGATATGTGTAATACATGAAATAATGTGACAGAAAGATAAAAATGAAAAGAAATAATAAGTGTCAATGAAATGTTTAATAAAAAAATTAAAAGCGTCATACCGATTTTGTACACCCATTGTCCATCCAAAAATATGGTTAATTATATGTATAAATATAATTAATTTTATTTTACAAATGGTTAAAATTTACCAACTCAAATATTATAATTCCAATCATTCATTTTTAATTAATGAATACTACTATAATTTATATTTAGAAGATTTGAATTCCTTTGAAAACTATATTAATGTTATCACAAGTCCCTCGATCTCTACTATTCTTATTAACAACATTTAAATCGAAGCTCTGCATAATGCTTTATTCGGATTGAAAAGTTATTATTATTATTATTATTATTATTATTATTATTATTATTATTATTATTATTATTAAGCGTTTTCTTTCATCTTTTTTCACCTCGGACTTTTCTTTGTTAGAATGTTTTATCATGTTCGCAAAATATTTTTGTTTTGCTTTCCAGCTTGATTATGACTAATACAACGCATCGAAAACAAGAAATAGATATAAAATTCATTGCTAGCCCAATTAGTTGACGCTTATTGATTAGAAATTTTAAGCAGGAAAGGATGAAGTATGTGTATGAATATAACTTTGTTCATATTAACACGGCATGGACTACTAGATTTTTTTTTTAATCAGGAGGTATATTAGACGGCTTATTTGATATACAATTAATCTTTTTTCTATCAAATCGATCCATTTTATAATAAAAGAGTATTTTAATTATGATTTCATACCCAAGTTAAGAATTGAATCTTCAAATTTAACTAAGAAACTTAAGTGTCAAATCACTTATAAATTAAATCAACTACTTTTGGTAATAAATATTTCATGTGTGCAATAACCCCAAGGATTGGTTTAGGGCTTAACAATTAGTAGACATAGACATACAAAAACATAATATATAAAATGTAATAGAAAATATAAATGAATCCAATCGAATAAACTCAAATTTAATTCTTTGTAATAAATGTCATTACATAATTATTCTTTGAAAATATAGAGAAGAACTTTGAGCCTCTCTAAATTTCTTAAATAAAAATAAAATAAAAAGAGAAAAAAAAAGTTTAGAAGTTAAATAAAGTATTCACAATATAAAAAGGTTAATAAAATATGAGTGGAGTTGAAAAAAAACAATAGTACGTCAATTATTGTAATAAGAAAAACATTAAAGTTTAAAGGTAAAATTACCTAGTGAATTGTGGTGTGTTCCTTATAGATGATAAATATAATAACATTTTCGAATTTAGAACCAATTCAATGACAAATAAAATTTAAGACTAATTTAATGGCAACAATAGAAAAGTTATCATAAAATTGCTTTAAATTTAAAATAAAAAAAAACATTTTATAAAGAAAAAAACTACTGAAATTTGACATGTAAATTTGGATGACTAATAGATTTCTCATAATGTTATTCCTTAGAACATGTATATGTATATTGCAAAACCAAAGGGATCTAATCCAATTGGTTTAAAGTACATGAGTGTTGTAAACTTTTTTATACCATCTTTGAATCCTAAAAAAATATGGCAAAAGGACAGATTTCCTCAATTTTATAAAAACACAGTTCGAACGCTGAAAAAAGGATTGGTAACTGGTAAGATTTGCAACTTAAACCTTGAGAACAGCAAATGGAAAAAAAAAAAAAAAAAAAGAGACCAAACTGTTCCCTAAAGCATTAGATATGAATCCCCAATTCAAACCAGAATGGGAATCATGGCAATACAAAGTGTAAACGCTTTTATAAGCAAGAAAATCATTTCAACTTCAAATATCTACAATCTAGTTTTAACAAAAAAAAAAAAAGAAAGAAAGAAAGAACATTGATCTAAATTAGAAGGCAGTAATGTTTACAAGCGCGAAAAAAACAAACTATTAAATATGACAAATAAAAAGGTCACATCAGTAATACAGGGGGAACGGGTTAAATCTAATATGGTACAAAATACAAACCTAATTTAGAGCATCTATAATGAAGGTCACAACTCAAACCAAATATCTACCTTAACTTATCCGGAGAATAATGAAGATAAAACCTAGCTATTAGATGCCCACATGCCCCTAATTTCTGCACAGGTCAAATATTATTTGCCCAACTAAAATCATGCATCGTCATCATCATCACCATCATCATCTTTATCTGCATCACCATCATTCTCAGCTTCTTCATCTTCCTCATCAGACATGTTATTAATTACATCTGTTATTATATCCTTCACCTCTGCTTTTCTATGCATTAAATCCAGACCAAAGTGGGTACCTATCAACATTTCATTACAAACTAGCTGAGTTCATGATACCATTCCCTAAATATTTAGAAAGATTTTTCTCAAGAAAAAGGACATACCAAGTTGCCTGAGGATATCGGACAAAGTTGCCTGCATCAAGTATAAAATATAAAACATTATAAACAAGAACAAGTTTTGTTAAAGATATGATTTGATCACTGTAATTAGAGAATTATCTCAGCACAATTATAGTAAATCATTCTCTTTTATACTTTTAAAAACCATTTTATAAATAATTTTCAAAAACTGATTTTCAGAAAACATAAGTAAGAGTAGATGTGAAAGTGCAAGAAAAAACAAGCAATAGAAAACTGAAACATTAGAGATATCTTAGTTTTCTTGTTTGAAAAACTAAAAGAAATATTAGTTTTGAAAACAATTATCAAAAACTACTCTTATCAAACAATTTTAAAATAACAAAATAGTTTTTAAAAACAGCAAGCAGACCCTGAAACTCAAAAAATTGAACTATACATGAGCTGCCAGAGAAACATTACTTACAGTATTGAAATCTACTTCCTTCAGAATATCAACAACTACAGCATGCATGTCCTGCTTAGTGGGTTCTGCCTTGGCCTTCTTATTACTTTTACTTTTCCCTACCATTGTCATCAGAAAGCAATTAAAAAACAACAGAACACAAACATACTTAATATTAAAATCAAATCTTATAAATTAAAAGTTTGTATAACTTGTTTAAATGTAAAAACACAATATTAAAGGAAAAATTTTCTCAGATGGTTTAACAGGATTACTCAAGAAAAATTAACCAGAAGTTCAAAAAATTAACTTTTGAGTAACCAGCAAACTACAGCATATGGCACCAAAGACAGGACATATGTGAGGAGAGTACGTAGTCAATTCACCTTGATTCTTAACCAAAGCCTTTGAAGATTTGTCAGTTTGTTTTTTGCTTGCAGCCTTCCCCTTAGTGTCCTGCTTTTCAATAACAGTTTTCTGTTTCTTGGATGCAGGTTGCTTGAACTTAACGGAGGCAGAACCACTGTCATGCTCAGCAACACTCTTTTTTGAAGTTGTTTTTTTTTTTGTTTTTTCAATGCTCTTGGCATCTTTAACAGGGGTCTTCTTGACAGATGAGGTTCTATCAGCTTTGCTAACTGAACTCTCTTTAACAGCTTTTTTGGAAGTACGCTTGCGAGACTTTGATTTCTCTTTCTGTTCCTCTGATTTACCTTCCTCATCATCACTTTCATTGTTCGGTACTGCAACATCTTCATCTTCTTGAGAAATATCTTTTGCATCTGAAAGCTCTGCTGTATCATCCTCCTCATCATCAGAAGACTGCTTTTGCTTTTTCCCAGATTGGGAAGTTTGTTTTTGCTTCTAGAGTAAGACAAAATATACAAACGTGATTAAAAATAATAAGAACATATTTGAGGCATATCATTTGTTACACTCATGAAGTAACAAGCAAATTTGCAACCCAAATCATCTATGGGAAATAAAAAGATAAAATAGAATAATGAAATATGTTATTGATGGTTCTAAACTTCTAATTGCAGTCAATCCAAGGATAGAATATTATATCCAGATGAAAATCTGAGAATGCATCTTCACATTCACAGTTGACAGAATACAGAAACTTAACAGTAATCAAGGATTCTTTATCGAAATTCAAAATTGGCATTAAGGCCAAGAGATCAACTCAGCAAAAATAACCAAATGACAATTATTAATACTTGAGTCACTACATTCCCAATTCTGGCAGTCTACACTAACAGCAACCATGAAGGACCTGGAACTGGAACTGGAGAAAACCTATTTGAAAGTATCTATTAACTGTAACAGGTAACATCAGCCATTAACAACAGCTTCACTTTACAGTTTGAAACTAGATAAAACTCCACCTCCCTAACAAATAGAATGAACTAAAGTCACTGAACCACAAGCATAATGCCTTAACAACCCCATGAAGTTCATAATTTAAATCTCAAACTACTTCAAAAAATCAAAAATAAACTTTTGTACTTTTGCTAGGAAAAATAAAATATAATATAATAGAATCAACAATTAGATTTAATGGAGCATTAATATAATTTTCTGATTGTTACCCTTTACAAAAAAAAATAAAAAAATAAAAAAATAAAAAAAAATTGCAAGTGCCAACCAAAAAAGTGCAAGCTAGGTAAAAGGCAAGTATTGATCAATGGCAAAATGGATATAACATTTAGGCTGAATGGCATCATCAACCAACATATGCAAAATTATTGCTGTAGGATGACATACACGACATTTCTATTCCATGATGGCCTCTACAATCACAAAGAATATATTCAAATGCCTATTATAGGGACTGGATGAGACAACTAACAGTGAAAATGTCAAATTATAGCCCTATTAAAGTCAAACACTATACAGACAATCACATTTAGAAAGATATTAAACCGTCAAAAAACATGGAACTTGAAAAAGGTTAGCACATAACAGATAACAGCAAGCCCGAATGATGTCAGTATATAGTCATGACAAAATACCTTGGCAGGTGTCTCTGTAGATGCCTCCCCAGGAGATTTGCTAGGGACTGACTTTCTGGTTCTCTTTTTACCTTTCTGTTAAGATAGAAGCAAACTTCAAAAAACTAGCCACATTAGAATAAAATAAAATTCTAATACAAGACATACATGTATTAATTTTTTAACTTCATTGGAAATGATTATTTTCATCAATCCATCTGTTGAACTAAAGTTAACATCCCAACCTCACATGTTATATATAAGGATTGAACTCCATGAAGCGTTCAATCATCAGTGATTTTCTCATGTGTTTCTAATTAGAAAACAATCTCAAACTAACAACAATGGACAACCTGTGAGAGATGCTTTCAATTTCAATGAAGTGGTTCAACAATAAAATGACATACAACAATGCAAAATTATGTTACAATTTGCAAAAGTGTCAATTGATTAAAATAATCTATAAAGAATAAACCTGTTCTTTATCAGCAAGTAGAATATCAGTTGTAGCATGTGGGGACTCCAAAAATTCCAACAACTTTGCAGACAGCTCCTCCTGAAAGCATGCTTCATTTAATAATTTAATTTTAAAAAGTACTAAAACTCTATATTCAAATGGAATTATATTATAACAAACTTACCTTCTTCACATTGGTCTTGTTTATTTGAACATTAAGAACATCACAGAAGTCCAACAACTTTTCTTTGACAAATTTGTCAATCCTTTCCTTTACCTTGGCCCTCTGTTTGTCCTGCCAAGAATTTTTCAACTGTGGGTTAATTAAAGCATAAGGCACTCACGTTTTATGAAAAGTTAACATTTACAATTAAGATTCATCTGCAGAGAAATGCTAGCAACACAATTTATATGGAACCCTTGAAACAAGTCCCACTCCCTACTTAACAAGTCTAAGATGAATTTCACCAGATAGTAAATAGTGTATTAGAAAGAGTGTTTGAAAAGTGTGTTGTTAACATTCCTCTTCATCTTAATATTTCAGGCATACTACAGTAATAAACACGATAGTACCTCATTTTCAGTCCACACATAACCAGAAAACTGGCCAATATTTCTCTTTAAATTGTGTGCCTGCAAACCATTCAGGAATAGCAATGGTGTTAAAGGGTGCATGCACCCTTAAGTGACAAAAACAGCACAAACAATCTAATAAGGAACATCACCTTTGTTTTCTTTCCAAACAGTAAAGTATGAAGCATATGCAGATTGTCATCAGGTTTTCTCTTTGACAGCTTGAAAGCCACTGAAAGTTTATACAAAATTAACTTGATTGAGTAACACTGATGTAGAAAAGGATAAAGTCGGGTGAACAATCAATTTTAAAATCTGCAAAGATAATATTTTACGGCACCCAATACCAAACCAAGATTGCATGCTAAAAGATAAATCAAAATCATGATATTGAGTTTCAACCACCTAAGTAATATGATGCCAATGGAGTGAATTTACCAACGGCAGAAATTTTTGCCATGCATCACTTCAAACACTTAAAATCTGTAAGTTGCAGGACAAAGGACCACCAAATGAAAACACCACAAAAGCAAGAAGGAACTGGGAAACTGATAACAGTTATAACTTATAAGACCTCAAACTTATAATGTTCTCATGTTTTCTCTCTGCTACAATCAAGACTCGCTTCAGCAATCTATGTAATACACATAAACAGGCCTCCAAATACCAATCACATGAAAACATTACCTTCATATTTTCAGGTCAGGTCTACCCAAATTTAAACCAAGAACAACAGCTCCCTACATCTAAGAACCACCATATTGAGGAAGCAATAATCTAAAACCCTATGGCTATGCACAATAAAATAATTGAAACAGGAACCAGCTTAATCATTGTAAAACATAACAAAATCATGAAAGGCAAAAAACAATGCAGAAGCATGAAAGACATAGTGCCACTTAAAAACACCATCAACGACAAGTAATCTATGACATCGCTTAAAAACACAATTGCCAAAACTCCAGAACGGATCACGGGAAGCCTCAAACAACATTCACAATTACTTGATCCATAAGTAATTTAGCAAGTAAAATTCAGCACCCACATTAACATCATTCAAGATGGCATGCTTACAACAACAAGGAGGAAACAACAAAGTAATCAAGGGAGGAGCTAAACGCACCGTTTGGGATATCCTTGAGCTGCGTGCCACGTCCCTGAAACCCAAACAGATCCAAAAGATCAAAACACGAACACTTCACTATTTCAGTCCTCACAAACCCAAAAAAAAAGCAGTTAAATAAAATAAAAAAATTAAACTTTACCTTTTCAATTATCAAACCTTTACTAGCGGAGGACCTTGCAGACTTGGCCGGCGAGGGCACAGAGAAGCGGTCCACCGTTTTCCTCTCCCTCGTGGGCCTGTCACTCGGCGCCGGCGTAACAGGATCCTTCTTACTCTTCTTACCCTTACCCTTCTCTTTCTCTTTCTCTTCCGCTTCGTCTTCTTCTTCTTCGTCTTCGACGTCGTTTTTCTCCTCTTCGTCTTCGTCGATCTCTTCTTTCTTCTCCTCAGCGGCGTCCTCCTCTTCTACTTCCTGATTGCCAGATGTTCCGTCGTTGTCGCCGGCATTCGCGTCCGCGGATTTTGCCGCGGCGTCGTCCGAGGAAGAGTCTTTCTCGGGAATCTCCAATTTCGCGCGGTCGTCGTCCTGGAGGGGAGGCTTGGTGTCTTCTAGGGTTTCGGTGGCCATGGTTTTGGTGGGAAGGGGGAGAGAAATTGGGAACCCTGGCGGAGAGAGAAACCCTAGAATTGGAAGGAAAGGAATAGAATCTGGTGGTGATTGGAATTGGAATTAGAATTAGAATAGAGAGAGAAAGAAAGGGGGAATCGCGAAATGAATGAAAATTGGAGTTGATGAGAGGGCGCGCTTAAGGGTGAAACTTGAAAGTGTACTGGGCTGGTTTTCAAAATTTGATGCCAAAATTGTGAGCGGGTTTCGCCACTCACACACTTACTCACTCTCACTCTTTTTTTCCTTTTCTCCCTGCATAACCACTCAGTAACCTAGTAACCTAGATGAAAAATAAACGAAGACAAATTATTCTAATTTCTCTATGAAAATATAAATTGATTCTGAAAAGATAAAAAAATTAAATTTAGTTTCCAAATATATAAAAAAATATATTATAAAGTAATTATATAGATAAGTATAATTTAATATCAAATTAATCTTTGAAAAATATAATTTATTATTAAATTATTTTTAAATATTATAATTTAATGATAAAATTATATCATAAATTCAATAATAGAATTAAATTATCAAACTTTTTATATATTCAGAGAATAAATTTATAATATCTATTTTTCACGAATTAATTTATTATCATGTCATACTTTTAAATGACGAATTTAATTATTTATTCATAAATAAATGAATAAATATTTGACAAAACCCCTATTTTGACTTGGAAAATTATTTTTATGACTGAATTATTGAAACTCTGGGCGATTTTTGTAGTGTGAGACGTTGTGAGGGAATATTTCTTTCAAACACTTTACATTTATGAGGGTACTTGAAAAGCTAGCTGGCTATAATAGGTGATGCGGATTTGTTGTTCAGATGATGGGTCCATGAGTTATGGGTTTGTAGTTTAGTGCGCCAATAGTTTGGACCAACCGATTCAGATTTTACTAAGGGAGCTACAATTGTCACTAGCGGATTAAACTATTCACGTGGTAAATTTTTATGTTATTTCAAAATTATCCTTTTCATAGAAATTAAACAAGATTTTATTATACAAATCTATAACGGAGTTGTGTTTCCGTTACACACATTGGAGGTGAAAATTAAATAGTACAATAAAAACACAATTTTGTGACAAATTTGTACAACAACATATTCATGTTTTCATTGTTATATATTTTTCACCCATTTAGTAAACAATATAAATATATTTATGTTGCATAATAGTCTAACGGAATTATTTTTATGTTATTTAATTTTTTTTTGCACCTTTGGTAAACAACAGAAACATAATTCCGTTGAACTATTATGCAATGGAAATATATTTCCATTATTTTACCTTTTTTTACACCCATATTTACTAAAATGGAAGTATATTTATGTTGAGAAGTAAAAAAAAAAAAAAAAAAAAACTGAAAAGCATGCTTCCGTTGAGAAATGTCCATATTGATTTGGTAGTGCCAATAGCATTATTGGTAGTGGGAATAACAGGTCCCTTTAGCTAAAAGAGTTTGGACCAATAGGTTGGAAAAAGCCCACAATGTCAACACTCCTTGTGTTAATCTCTTTGCCCCTTGCGCCCTTTTATTTTACAAAAATATCCATGATGAAAACTAATTTTCATTGTGTATGATTATACAATGGAAATTAATTTTTGTTTTATATGTATGCCAAATATACACGAAAACTCATTAAATCAATAATGGGTATGGTCATGATCGCACTCCTTATGACTAAAGATGGCAAAAGAGTTCAAAATCACTTGTTTTTGCAATATTTCTTTTACTTGTGCTTGAACTCTTATTAGCTTAGACCAATATTGCAACGATCCACCTTCGTTAGTTACAGTTTCATTATACTAATACAGTCATAATACTATGAAGGTCTTATGAAAGTACTTAGGAATTTTTCACATTAAAAACACACACCTATACTTATCAAGTGTTGTTCAACATTAAAATTCAAGGATAAATGTCTTACAGAATTACAAAATATCAATTTGAATATTAACAATATGTTACAACCTTCTTATTAAGTGGCATATACTCAATTATCTATAAGATACACAGTATCTATAAGCTACAATTATCTATTAGTTATTATCTACAAGCTAGTAATTATTTGCAAAGAGTTGTTACAACACTGTAACAACCCTACAAATAAAGACATGCAACTCCTTCTTCACTCTATAAGTACCATGTTTTATCTCACCATTTTCATATCTCATTCTACCTAACTCACGTATTTATTTGAGCGTCAGAGTCTTTTGTTTTGCATGTCCCCCATATGATCCTCCTAATAAGGGTATTCACCGTTCCACAGAGATAGTGAAATCTACCTTGACCACGTCCATACATATGTGGGACAATTCTAAATTTTGGTAAGTACAAGTTTAATATTTTAATGATTTTTCTTTTAATCATACATTGCTATGACCCATTTTTCCCACTCTAATAATGACCACAATGTTATATATATAAAGATATTATTAAAAAATATTAATAACATAAAGAAAAATTATACTGTTATTGACTTATATATTAAGAGATAATTAAAAATATTTTTTTATAATAATTACTTTAGAATTTATTTTTAAAGTTATTTCTAATTAATTAAGGATATAAAAATAATTACATTCACATTGAAAATATATCAAACCTAAGTATCTAACTCATATAAATGTATAAGTAAAGAAAACACACTTAATAATAATATTGCTCGTTATATTATAACTGGAATAAACAAGTACACTTAATAACACGCATAAAACTTCTTACATATATGAAGTACATATGTATTCGATCACCCGAAAGACAAGGAAGAGAGTAATTAAGTGCCTTCACCTTACATAGAAAGCTGTCTTATTTAAATAAAACATGACAAGGTGACAAACATATATATAAAATATAGCAAACAGTAGTTATATGACGATTTCAACCTAAGCAAATGCAAAGGTTTCCCTGAGAGCCAGTTGTGCAGGATGCACTCATAAATTTTCCATGCAGAATTTTTTTGCATTGAGTAATGCACTCAGGAAGTGTGCAGGGATTGAGTGGTACAGCAAATGCACACTCCACATGCTGTGGCTCCAAGACCAACATGACCATCACTGTGATCACCATGATCAGAGCCAATTTCTTAGGGAAATTTGTGGCTGCCATGGAAAAAAAAGAAGGTTGGTTTCCCTTTCAGATTTTTGAACGTTTCTCTCTCTTAAAACTGATTTTGGTCACTTGAGATATGGAAGCTGCAATTGGTTCGTCCATATTTATAGACGAGAAAATAAACATAGCTAATTAGTTGCTTTAAGGAATCACACATTAATTGGCACATATGTTTGTTTTAGGGGAAAAAAATTTCAGAAGAGGAAAAATTGTTTTAGTTGCATTCGTAAATTTGTTTTAAAAGATGTTGCGCTCATTGGATGTGCCTTTCCTATTTTTTTAATGAAGGGTTTTTTAAGTTACTTTCCTTGTATTTTACGAAGTGGCTCCAAAAGATTGTTTAATTTATTGAGATAAACACAGCCAAACGAAAACAATCACTAATTTCACATAAAAAAAAAATAGCATTACATTTTGAGTTTAATAATATACATGGATTAATTTTATATCATCAACTACTCACTCTATTTTATTTTATATGATGTTTTATTAAAAAAAATTCAAATTGGTTACATTTTACAAAAAGATAAAACTTAGATACAAGTATCATTGTTCTCCAATCAAAATTGGATATACTTTGATAACCTGCCTAATAAAAAATTTCAATGTCATCACATATCTATAATACTACTTCTAAATTTTGTCCTTTACAAAACCAATGAATCATTACTTTTTTTCCATGGAATACTCTTAGTAGGAGTAGTTGTTATTGTATAGTGAATGAGAAAAAATCCAATTAATTAAAAAGATAAAAAAATATTAGAAAGTTAAATAATATTTTTTTATAAAATATTAAATGCATTGCTTAATACTTATATTAAAATCATAAACATCATATAATAAAAATGGAACAGAGGAAATAATAAAAATCATTATTAATATAATTTTTAAAATAATTATTTTTAAAGTTAACAAACTTATTAATCATATATGTTAATTTGTGATTGAATGATAACATAAAACTATTTTACATAATCAACAATAACCTATTTTACTTAAATTTTTGGGTCTTGAGTAATAAACTAATAATTATGTATTCGGAATAATATTTTTTGGTAATTAATATAGCTATAAATGAGATCTTCTATGGATAAATTTACAAATTACTACTATTGTATTTTTTTTAAAGATGGCTATGCTTTTAGATGTGTATTCGAGCCCCTTGTATATTTTTATAATAAATAAAATTATTAGTTCATTAAAAACTTGAATTGTATTTAATTCAATTCATTTTTTAGTCTTTAAGCGTGGATCCTCAGTAGTGGTGGAGCCAAAACTTGCGTGATAGGGACTAATTATAAAAATTGAAATTCATCTAACACACATATAAGTATAAAATTTTTTACAAAATATTTATAATTATATATTTTTTAAATGATTTAAGAAAATATAACGGAAAATATTTTATCATAAAATAAAAGCTTAACATTTTTTCCTTCTAAAAAATCCAGCTTATAAATGTTAATTACAAGTTTTATATGCTACCAAAACATTAATGAATTTATAATAAAAATTTATATACGCCTTAAGCATAATTTTTTTTATGATAAGACCTTATTAATTATGTTCTAAAAATATAATCCGAATGATTTTTTTTATTTTTTATAATAATAATAATAATAGCCAACAACCATCGAATTGAAATAGAATTTTCTCTCAGTTTAATGAAAATAAGGAGAGAAAACAAAATTGTGTTATGGAAGTATGTTTGTATGTTGAATAATTGAGGGTTTTCTCATCTTAATATTAAAATCTCATACATATTAAAAAGTTTAAAATTGCAAAAAAAAAAAAAAAAAAAAGTTAGGAGACTCGCCCCTAACCCCAATCCTCCAAGTAAATCCATACTACACAAGCGGAATTATGAAATTAATCATAATATTGGAAATGATAATAGGTAAAGTCCTGTTTAATAAGCGGCAGCTAGGTTTGAAGACCTATTTAAAGTGAACTTTAACATTCAAATCACTTGAGAGTGTAGGTAAAATCCATCTCAATCAACTTATAATTTCATTGTGATCGATCATTATTGGATACATTGTTGTGGATTCAGCAAGTGCACCAATCGTACATATAATAAAGTGATAAGAAAGTACCGTTTCAACAGAGATTGAATTCCAAATTTTATCGTAATTTACTGTCTTAGAAATTGGAAGAAAAATAATATGTTGAAGAGAATAGTGTTGTATTTTGGAAATTAAGCAAATTAATAAATAACAGAAAATTAGTGAGAATTCTAAAGTGAGTTAAAGTGATTGTTATGCAGAAATGAGAAACAATTGCGGTCAAAGCACATTCCCCTTTGATCCCTATCTCCTTTACTTAGATTGGTTATTAAATTCAATTATTTCTAATTACTCCGATAATGTATTTTATGTAATTAGTTAAATCTTAATCCCTTAGTAATTTAACCCTTTAATCCAATTAGAAATTTTAATTCCTTAGTAATTCCCTATCAAGCTAAGCATTAAGAGAATACATCTTATAATTCTGCAATCATACATCTCAATCCCTAGGCGATGTAAGAATTGTTATTTTACTCCTGTCAGAAATTAGAGTTCCAACATCCCTATTGCGAACTCTAACTCTCAGAACTTTAATAGAATGACCAAATCTAATAAAGGATGATACAATGAAGAACAGAGTAAAACAAAACAATCATGATAATTTCATATGAATACCAATCAAGTTACAGAGGAGTTCACATTGGTTCTGGCTCTAACCACAATTAGAAGAATTAGCAAGACATGTTCAGAACTAACCTTAATCTCATGACTAACATATCTCTAGAGAAGAATTACAAGGAAAAATAGAAGAATTACAAGCTGAGTCGTCGTTCTTTGATCTTCTCCCTCTGTGTTTCTCCTTGTGTTTCTGCGTGCTTTTCTGTGCAAAAGTGCCTCCTTTTTTATCCCCACACGTTCCTCTCTTAATTCAGGTAACAAACCCTTTTTTTTACAGTTAATTCAGTGCCAAATCTTTTAAATCAGGTAACAACGTAATTACCATGATCGCGTGAGATGTTCGAACTGAATAGGCTACTCTGGAAGTCTGATGCTACTAGCGCGGGGTCTGGCGCGGATGGCACAGCTTGTTTGAGCTGAGAGGTTGATCTTGATGATCTGGCGCTATTCGAGTGGTCACTGGCGCTACTAGCGCGGGATGTTCGAAAGCATAAGCTGCTTCTTTTGGCTTCCTTTCCTCTCTTGTTGGTTCCTAATTAATAGAAATTAATATTAAATGAGCTAATAACCAAACAATTGAATCACTTAACTAATTCTATCTTATATTATTAATTATTGAATGAATACTTGCTCAATTAAACCTAAAAACTATCATATGCTAGCAGCATATCATACATGAATTTAATATGGAAAGAAATTCAAATTGTTCAATTATAAAAAAAGAATTAATCTAATTAAAAAATTCTTGTAAGTGCATATATATATATATATTAAATTAATATTTTTGACTTCACTCATATATTTTTTTTCAATTAACTGTTATCTAAATTACATTGGTTATTTCACACATTCTAAATATGTACAATTAAACTATATGGCTAAAATAAAATAAATTTGATTTATTTTAATGTAATTTAAATACATCAATATGTATTAGTTCGAGTAAAAGAAGTTTTAAATTTTCATACACAGGGTTTTGAATTTGATATCAAAATTTATGTGTATATATAAAAATAATTGTTGGAGAGGGTTTCCAATTTCGGTGTAACTACATTTTAGGACTCTATTTGATACAAAGTAGAGAAGGAGCGGAATTTTAATAGAGGAGAGGAGGAAGGTTTTAACTAAATATTTTGTTTAGTTAGAGAAGCGAAATCAAGAAAAAATAATATTTTTTTTCTTATTTGCATTGGTTGGAGGAGAGGATGTTTGAGTTAAACTATTTGAAAAAATTTAAATTCATTTTCCTTTCCTTCAAATCCCTCTAACATTAGAGGATAGGAAAGTCAAAGTCGGGTGAAGAGAGATTTTGCTCCCTTCTATTCACCCTTCCACCTACTTCTAAAAGTTGAACTAAGCAACAAAGGTTTTTAAAAAAATTATATGAGTTTGATAAATTTTTTCATAAATAATTATAACAGAAGAAAACAGGAATAAAAAAAAATAAGTTTCTCTATAATCTAAAATTAACCTATATAAGACTATTTCATATTAGCTTTTTAAAAATAATTTTTTAACTTATGCTTATAGAAAAAGTTATTTTTTTTTTCTTCTAAAAATTCTTTTTAAAAGAATTATTCAAACAGACCCTATGTAAGAAATTAATCTCCTGTCTGCTAGACACTTCAAGAAATACAAGAAATTAAATGTTCCAAATATAATCAATTTCAAGTCTTTTTTTTTTATATAACAAATATGAATATAAATATTTATTTTTGATTACATTAAATCTAACCAAAGCTATTTTTCAATGATTCGATTGAACACAATTGTTATTTGGAAGATACGGGATTTAATTAAATTGAAGGCACCCAATGTCATGTGGAGTTTATACATTCTGTAATTTGGAAGCTTCTACCATATTGGCCCATCCCACTTCAGATTGTTATTGCATATGCTTATAATACCTGTTTCCACCCACTTCAAGAGCATCTTTGCTCCTGAACTTTTGTTCACAAAGCACACCAATTGGATAAGGAACTTAACGTTAATTGTGGCTACCATAATGCTCTTATGTTTTCCACGTGTAGATTTTCTATTTTTGGTTTTATGTACCAAACCCAGCAACCAATGTACAAGCGCCTAGGTTTTGACACGGTGTCACTTCCTCATTGCATTTGGTTCATCACTCCATGAGTCATCATACTTAAATAAACAAGCTGTCATACTAATAATTGGAGCTACAAATAGTATGCAACCACCAATGCAGGTTAGCTATATATTTATAAGAATGCAATTACGTAAGAGAATATATTTGATATGCCACTATATATAATACATGCATATGTTTAGTATGCTGATGTTGATAAGTGTATGTTGGTTTCTTTGTCAGTAAGTAATTAAGTAGGATACTAATGGTCTATCAACACACCCGCGTTTGCCACCACGAAGTGTATTTGGAAAATTATATACGTGAAAAAAAAAAATCTAGTCTCATGCTGTGATTTAACGAAATATATTATTTTTCCTTTGTAGTGTATCGATATCTCAGCCAAGATCACTAATGCATTGATTATTCATGCAAAATATTCCTTAAGATTTGCTCGTTATATATATATATATATATATATATATATATATATATATATATATATATATATTAGTAATTTAATAGTTGAATATTTCGATATTAACTTAACGATCATATATACTAAATTTTAGATAAATTAATAGAACATTTGTAATTAAGCAATCTTATTATCGTTTACATACTTATTTTTTTTAAAAATATATTATATATTGAATTAAATTTATTTAATAAAGTATCAAATAATCTTAAAATTTTATAAAAAAAATTGTAAGCTTAATATGATAAATAATAACTTTTAATTAAATAATTTAATTCATGAAGTTTAATATAAAAAAATTATTGAAGAAAGTATTTTTTTTTTTTTTTTTACTACTGGAATAATTTGATCTTTTCCCTCTCTTTTCTTTGAGCTAGATCCAGCTAGCTACCACTTTTAGTAAAGAAGGGAAAACCTTACTTTTCCTATAAATAGGTATGTTTTTCCTTTGCTTTTCTTCCCCATTGAATAAGATTACATTCCTTTAATTTTGCCCAATCTAATATTTTGATCTAGCTGGCAATTTGGCAATTCTTATGTTAAATAACACCTTATTTTGTAAAGTAATGACTATATACTTTATTGAGCTTTTTAATTTGTTGCAACTTGCAAGCAATGTTATAAAACTTAAAAAATTTAGCCCGATCGTTTGAACTTGAAAACACATGACTGATTTGGTTGTATTGTGAGATCGAATATGCATATAACTCGATTTTGACATCATCAAAATAGAAAACTAAAAAACTTGGTTTAAGCTCAATCAGTTGTTCCGACCCTGTTAGGGGTGAGTTGTGCTTATTTCCTAAGTTATTATAATTGCACAGAACTCATTGCATTTTAGGACGTCATTGGTTTTATGACTTTTAAAAAAGGAGAAATATATGTTTTTGTTTTTACTGTCTTAGGTTTTAACAAATTTAATTGAGCTAAAGCAAGTCAATTTTGTTAAGACACATAAATCTACTATATTTTGAGTTGCTTTCGAAACAATGGTGATTGGGCTAACATTATGAGGTCCAGATGTATATCAAAGGGATCCTTTGAAACTCAACATATCTCCTCCTATATTTGGATTGAGATTAAGAGTGTCATTAGGGAGATTCAACAAACACAAGCTAGGTTTCACAAGCTAGCTTTATGAGTCTTGTTCTTATTTATATGGTACTCAATTTTTTCATTTTTATACTATGCTAGATTTTATATAACACTTGTATTCCAACAATCTAGTTCTCAAATTTAAGTATCTTCCACATGATAACCTCCTTCTTTAGCGAGCTCAAGGGGATAACTACCAAGAGAGATTTAAACCAATAGACTATGAACAATCATATAAATGAATTTGATATCAAACTCTAACCCATAACCTTATGGATCAAATTAATGAGTTTTGTCCTCATTTATATGATATTCAACTTTTTCATTTCTATTTGATTGAGACTTCACCTCACACTTATCTCCTCCTCAATTTGGATTGAGCTTAAGAGTGTCATTAGGGAAGATTCAACAAAACACTAGCTGACAACTTGGGAACGGTAGATCTCTTAATTTTTGAAAGACCGTTGGATTTCTCAACTTATATCCTCTTATGCTAACTTTCCTATTGAAATCGAGGATTCCCTACTTGCCAATGTGAATCTTTTCATTCAGCATAACAGATGGATCATTCCTTATGCAATCCAACAACACATTCCTCATGTTGCTAGAGAGATTGACAATGTGACAATTCCTCTGATAAAATATAAAGATAAGATGTCTGGAATGATAACAGCTCTAGGTCCTTATCTTTGAAAGATGCTTCTTCTTATGTTCATCAATCCAATCCAACTCATGAGCCTTTGGCAGCCCCATATTTCGCCTGCAGCTTCCGTTTTTGTCAAGCGCATCATTAAAAGGAAGCTGCCAACGGATGACAAGCTTTGGGAGAAGGGTTGCTACACTGTCTCTATATGCAACCCGTGGCATTAATTATGAAACTAGTGAGCACTTATTCCTCCACTGTCCTTTTTCTAATAGAATCCGGTCCTGGCTTCAAATCCTTTTTAATCAAATACAATAACAAAAATTATGTTCTAGAGCTCCTATCTTCGGTCCAATCCGGTTGGTCTAGGCATATGCAGGAAACCACTTTGGCAGTCACCATATTTTCCATTTGGTTTATATGGCACTGCAGAAACAAAACAAAAAAAAAAAACTCAACAACAAGAGTATTTTTGTTCAATCAGCTATGGCTATGATCATTGGTAAAACCATAATCTCTAGCAATGCATGAATTTGTCAATTGCTGAATTTGTCACGAGGAAGTAGTTAAATATCAAAGATCATCACAGGAAAGTTGACGGTATTTTACCTGTTATATAGAATCCTCCCTTAAGGGGTTGGGTGAAGTGCAACACGTATGGTTCCGCTAGAGGGAGCCCCAACATTGTAGGTTGTGGTTGTATTATCAGGAATCACCTAGCTATTTCCATTGGTTGTTTCTCTCAAAATTTGGAGATTAAAATCTCCTTTGTGGCTGAGTTGATGGGTGCTGTTTTGGCACTTGAAATAACGTGGAGGAGGTTGTGAGTCTTGTGACTGGAATGGGACTCAACTTTGGTGGTACAATCTTTTAGGGGCATTGATTTGGTTCCTTGCACAATTAAGAATAGCTGGTACAATTGTATATAGAATTAACTAAACAAATTTTTTTAGTAGGACGTATCTCTAGAGACGAAAACACTCGTACGTGCAGATCTTCTCGCTTGTAGAGCCTCTGTTCATACTGATTTCTTTTGACGAGACCCAATCCCTCAATTCATAGTTACTTATTACAATAAGAATAGATATGGTTTCACAAATTACAGATTCAGATAATATTCTGTTTTGCACGGGTCAGGTTCTTGCCCTCTCATGGCTTTTGTTATTCTCGTCTTTTGATTTAATAATGTTTTATGATCAACTGTTTTTGTGTGTTAAAGGTGCTAACATAGTTAAAATATTTATCACTAACCTTTTGCATTAGCTGGACCTTTGTTGATTTTAAAAAAAAAAAAACTTCTTTATTTGATAAAGCTAGATATCATCCATTGCTTTACCATTACGAACGGGAGAAAATATCATGACTATAGCTAGGTGATTATTCTGTACTGTTATGTGTGTATTTTATTTTTTTGTCCTAGAAGAACATATCATTGAGTATATGGTTAGTTCATAGTTGCGTATATGATAAACATCATCTTCACAATTTATTGCTTAAATTATGAAGAAATCAATTGACATGATTGGATTAGATTAGGTGTGAATTCTTAATGAACATGTTCTTAAATATATGGCCACGTTCAAAAGAAAACATGAAATCTAGGTTTTTAAGAGCAAAATGATTCTATTACAAGTTATAAATAATTAGATTATTTCAGTTAATATAAACAAATTGATTTCTATTTCTAATTTTGACTCAAGGGATTTTTTCTTTTCAAAAGAATAAAAAGCTGTAAAAAAATTGAGAGAAGTCAAGATCGATTACAATTTTATTTCAAAACATTAAATCATTGAGTCTAAATATGCATGGATCCCTTTTAAGGATCACGAGGAGTTAATCTATATGCTTCTGTCACAAAACTCGGGTGATACCAAATCCCAGACGTTACGTTTGATTGTAATTGTGGCTTTTTCAATTTTCATGACCAAAAAAGAAGAAGGCTGACACTTGTGTAGGTGTGGTACTGCTGTAATGTATAGGCTATTGTAGGGAGCAAATGCAGTGGGGTCTTGGGTTTTGTTCGGCTGACTTGGGTTAGGATTATTTATGAGTACAGTACCATAAATGATCAATAACCTAAGTTTGAGTTTCTTTTATGTGTATAGTTAAGGTAAGACTTGAACTTGTACCTTGGGCCCTTTTATTAATATACGATTTTATTGCTGATAAAAAAATATCATTTTATTGCTGATAAACAAAAGTGAAAACTGTAAATCATATTACTTGAACGTCACTGTTAAATGAAGGTTTTTACTATTTTTCTCTTATAATAAGAGAATTAACTCAAGAAAGTATAAATGATATTACTCCAAATTAAATTACACTGAAATAAAATACTATACATAATCTTATTCTTATACATAAGAAGATTATTTTTAAATTCAACTCATCATTGTATGAAAATAAGGAGAACAAGATTTTCATTATCTAGAGACCTATCACTATACAAAAATAAGGAAAAAAAAATATTATACACAATATGATCCTTATAATATTACACACATGCAATATGATTCTTATAATATAAAAAGACTATTTCTGGATTCAATTCATCACCATACAAAAAATAAGGAAATAAAAGAAAAAGATATTATACACAATATGATTCTTATAATATAAATAAACTAAAAAATATTATACACAATATGATTCTTATAATATAAATAAACTATTTCTAGATTCCATTCATCACTATACAAAAATAAAAGGAAAAAATATATTGTACACAATGATCAACAACTCATAAAGATTAAAAATAATATAAAAAATA
>PYAF01001513.1:373040-385904 GCA_007407185.1 Glycine tomentella | reverse complement strand
TTTTGATCTTTATATGTGTAACAGTATATTTAGACTTTATGATACCGATGAATTTTGATATATAGAAGATCTTATTATTAATGTATTATACCTAGATAAACATAGATGAATAATATTTTAAAATGCTTGATGAATAGACTGTATGAATGAACCAAAGCAATTTATTATTGAATCATTTTTCAGGAAACTGCTTTGAATCATGTCACCAGCTCTGGGATTGGTGGAGAAGGATTTGGAGCAACCCGCGAGATGAGCCTTAGAAAACTCATTTGGGTGGTTACTCGTATTCAAGTTCAAGTGCAAAGATATAACAAATGGTAAATAAATATATTGCCTCTAACCCTTTGCCTTGCATATCAATACATAATACTTGTGACCTCTTATGTTTGATTGTTTAGTTCAAATAATGAATAAAACGAACATAAATGTGACAGGGGAGACGAAATTGAAGTTGATACTTGGGTCGATGCAGCAGGAAAGAATGGAATGCGAAGAGATTGGATAATCAGGGATCATTACACCAAAGAAATCATAACAAGAGCAACAAGGTGCATATTTCATCCTTTTCATGCATTTTTTTTTTATAAAAAAATTTAGATGAGTAAAGTCTCGAGATTAATCAGAAAAGACCTCAAGGTTCAAATAGTCCTTACTTACATATTTATAAATTATTCATCAACGAAGTTCTCATAAACTAGAACTCACATTTGAGATATGAGTTCAATCCTTATTGACTGATCGAACATTCGTGGAATCTTACATTGAGGTTTCCTCAATATATATGCTAAAAATAATTTGCCTCATGCAGCACATGGGTGATCATGAATAGACAAACAAGAAGACTATCCAAGATCCCTGAAGAGGTTAAGCAAGAGATTCTTCCTTTTTACCTTAACAGGCTTGCCGTTCCTACCGAAGAAGCAGATTGTGAAAAGATACACAAACTCACTGATGAAACTGCTCAGAGAATCCGATCTGGCCTGGCTGTAAGTTTGAAATCTGATTTCAGTTTAATTTTACACCCCCTCCTCTTTATTATCAATTACCATTTCACTTTTAGTCCAACTTTACTTTCTCAAAAACTATAAAATGTCTAATGCATGTCACACTTATATTTCGTTATTAACCCTTTCTTTTTGCATGTAATACAGCCAAGGTGGAATGACATGGATGTCAACCAGCATGTCAACAATGTGAGATACATTGGATGGATTTTAGAGGTACGAATTGGTTGACAGAACAAGTTGCAAGAAATGGCAAAACAAATTATATATGTGACAAAAATTGCAATAATCTATATATTATACACGTTAGAGATGATTAATTCCACAAACAAAAACTAACATATTAACATCTAACATTTGCCAATCAAAAGAAGAAGAAAATCAGTTCTGTAACATGTACCAATGTTGATTTAGCATATTAATTTGGTTGTTGCAGAGTGTGCCAATTGAAGTGCTAGAACATCATAATATGACAAGCATGACTTTGGAGTTTCGGCGTGAATGTACACAATCAAATTTGTTGGAATCCATGACATGTCCAACAACAAGAGTTATGGAGTCCAATAATAATTCCAAGAACAGAAAACCCGACCTGCAATACACACACTTGCTTCGTCTGCAACAAGATAAAGCAGATGTTGTCCGAGCCAGAACTGAATGGAATTTTAAGCAAAAGCAACTGTAAAACGTAACATTGACAAAAACCACAGTATCTGTGAAACCCTGTACCCTTCTTCAATGTTCCTTTTGTTTTTTGCTCTTATGGTTTTGCTTTCTAGGATCCTTTCACTCTTTCAGTTCTACATTCATTACACATTTGTCAATTTATCCTTTTTTGTAAATTCTTTCTTTTAGAACCGTAGATTGCTACTCATTGAGAAATTTGTTATAATAAAAGCATGTTGATAATAACTGATTATAATATCAACACATCTCACATAGTTTGAATATTATTTTAGTGTTCTGAGATTGAATTGCCTAATCTACAGAGTACAGACTCGAAAAGAATACTTGAAAATAAGTGGTTAAAATGTTGGAAACAGCTGATATGCATATACTAGCAACCATAAATTATAGAGTTATATGCATAAAAGCATTTTTGGTTATGTATTGAGGACGAACCCCTAACACAATGAAAATGCGTGTATTACATAATGAAACATGATTTCGTTGTCATTATTACACAATGAATGTTTCCATCAAGGATATTTTTGGAGAGAAAAAATAACAAACAAAACTTGGGGGTGAAAATAGCGACCAAATAAGTGGGAATAGCAACCTCCCTTTTGCTTTTCTTTTTTTCATCCATTATGGGGTTTTAGTTCAAGGAAATAACAGTAAGGAACTACTATTTCCATTCTCACTTTCACATTTATTTTTTAAAAGTAGTGAAAATAGACCAAATTAAGTTTTTCTCCACCCCAACCCCTTCTCCTTCCCTCTTCCCCATTCTTCTCTTCTCTTCCCTTCCCCACCATTTTCTCCTCCTCCCAATAGGTGCGTCCAACTCCCTTTTCCCTTTATTTCTCATTTTCATCTGTCAAAGGTAATATTATATTTTTCTTTTTTTATACACAACAAAAGTATGATTCCGTTGTGATTTTTTTGTTCGGAAAAATAACACAAGGGAAGTACGTTTTAGTTGTGTTCCTCAATGCGAAACACAACAGAATCATGATTATGTTATGTTAATTGAAACACTTTTTTTTATTAAAAATAACACAATAGAATGATAGTTCTATTGTTTTAATTGGCATAATAGAATTATGATTCCGTTGCACAATGGGGGTGAAAATAAAATAACACAACACAATCATGATTATGTTGTGATATTGAGGGTGGGGAAAAAATAATGGAATCAAGATTTCTTTGTACAAGTGTATAACAGAAATGTGTTTCCATTGTTATGATTTTTTTATCTTCCAAGAACACAACAAAATTACAATTCCGCTGTATTTTTGTCTGGGGACAATTGTGGGATAATGTAAAAAGGCACCCATGTGGGTAGTGCCAATTTCAAAATGGTAGTGCCAATAGCAATGGCCTAAGATTAAAACAGACCTAGAATGAGGCCCAAAGCAGCAATATAGCAGTTTCCAACAGAAATAGAAGAACAAAACATGTACCCTTGCTGACAAGATCTAAAGAAAGATACGAAAAAATAATAAAACCAGCAATATGCACGCTTGCGTCTTGTTGTCTCTGCTCCTAGTCAGTCATTAAAAGAGATTTTTTTTACCGAGAAAGCTGATTAGAATCCAATCCAAGCATCTTTATATAGAGGAGAAAAATGCTGAAAAGCTTGCTGAGCTATTGCTGACCAATTCCAACTAGTGAATATCCGTCGTAAACAAGTTCTCTCTCTCTCTCTCTCTCTCTCTCTCTCTCTCTCCTGATGGGTAGGATGAAGCCGTGGAGGATAAATGCACAAGTCACGAGTTAATTAAGGCGATGTTTTGCATTTCTTTTATTTTCTTAATTCCTTCAAACTCATTTGAGAATATTTAAAAATAGATCAAATTAAATAATATTTGACATTCAATATTTTAGAAATATTCTATTTACAATGTATCTTAATTTAATTAATGAGTTAATTCATCAGCATTTAAAAGTTCATGTTATTATTTAAAGTTTGTCAAACAAAAATAAACAAGGGATCCATGGTGGCAATTAATGAGGAAAACGTGCCCACACTTGAACTGGTGTTATTAGAGTCGATCTTTATTTTTTAAGAGTTTAGGACGAAATAATTAATAAGGACCCTCTTCTATATGAGTATAAAAAATGCAAATATTTTACATAAAAAAATAAACACTAGATTTCATTAAAAAACATGTTTTATTACATTAATTGAATAAAGAAACGTTCATTAAAATTTTATGGGTTTCATATTATATTTAATAATTTTTTGAATTTTTGAATTTTTAATAAATTTAAATCAATTAAAAATAATATGTTTGAAAGATTGTGTTAAAAAATATATTCATAATATTCTCCGATTGAATACCACAATTATTTTTATCAATAATTGAATAACATAATTTTAGCAATCATTAAAAAGATATATCACATTTTCATTCAAATTGCTACATATTATCATCTATTATTCAATCCCCCAAAAAAATTACGCACACACTTCCCAAAAGGCAGACAACCATTTTTTTCTTCTCATCGATCATGTCATAGTAAAGCATACATATATTATTATTTATTTATTAATATATTAACTTTTAGTTTTTTTTATAATTTAAAATTTGGTTTGTGTTTCTTGTCCCGTAAAGAAAATAAACACTTAAGTCTATTACCATATTCTTTACACGTGGATATCGCATTTGAAAAAGAAACTAATAACTAAGAGAAAGATATTTTCTTATTATATGTCACATTTTAATTTTAATTTGGATAAATAGAGAATAAAATTAGACAACGATTACAATTTATTTATGAAAATAATATAAACAACATATTACTCTAACCAGAAGCGAATCTAGGTGGTAAGTTAGGGGGCAGTGCCCCCCTTAAATTTTGTCATTAAAATTTTAATATACCCTTAACACTTGTTTAATGTTTGTTAATTATTTTCAGTGCTTGTTATATTTTGTCCTCCCTTAAATTTTGCTATTAAAATTTTAATATACCCTTAGCACTTATTTGCAGTGCTTGTTAATTATTTTCAGTGCTTGTTATATAGTTTGTCGTGCTTATTAATTATTTTTATTTGTAATTCATGCATTAACACTTGTTTATAAGGTGATTAAAGTTCTTGTTCTTCATTAAAATGAGAAGTACAATTTAACCATATGCATTTTGTAGAAATATTTTAGTCTATATTATAATAGCTCATATTCAAAGATCTCAAACTCAATACTTATATCTAAACTAATTCTCATGTTGTCATCATGGTCTTTTGAAATTTCATCACAAGTTACAATAAACTTTTTTAATTGTTTTATTCAATCCTGAACAGTAATTTGGTCTGACTATTTGTTTATTTCTTTAAATTTTTTTTACAAAAAAAAAAAATCGGGGGCGCTGTCCCTAAACCCCGTCACTAAATGTGCGTACATAAATAATTTTTTTTGGATCTGCTATTAGTGCCCCCATTGAATATTTTTCTTGATCCGCCACTAACTCTAACCATAGGCCTTCGACCATCACCCCTCCGAACAACGCCTAGGGTTGGCTCCTTGTTACTCTTGGTGGTTATTGCATTGGCTTCAATCAAGGTAGCAGGACAGAGTGAAACACAACGAAGATGAAAATAATGGCACATGTTAGGACTTTAACATCTAAGTTAGGAGATAGTTATAGCAAAGTAATAATATGAATGGAGTCTAAGATCTTACGTACCTGCATTAGGCGTGGAATCACGTATTTATATGTAATTAAGGATGGTTGATTTTGAGACGTGTGACGATTATTAACTTTGGCGAGTTAGTGACCAAAAGTCCAACCATATTACAAAGTGAACTGTGGAGAACTGGAGGGCTATCGGATTTCTGTTGTTTTGGTTGGGATTCTTATCTAGTGGAGTAGTAATTTTTTCAAAGAGTGATGAGAAGATAAGAAATGATTGCTGTGGCAAAATAGAGTGATGATTTGATTGAGCAAATTTTAGCTCATAAATGTAAACCATATGTTGGCTCATGCTGATGGTTGGATTTTGTAGTTCTCCTAAATCTAATCAAAGTCTTATATCTGCTAGGGCTGTAAAAAAATGAATTAAATAAAATTTTGAATAGATATATTACTAACTAACTCAGGAAATCTAATTTTAGTTTGCATACTGTTTCTATTATATTACAGGGTTTCTTTTAAGTATATCAGTCGACTAACCCACCCTTAAATAAGATGAACTATATATATTTTTTGACCATGAACAGGTTAATCTTCCCAAACCCACTTATAACAGACTAATGATGAAGCACGTTAACCTATTTGTCACTCTTAACTTAAAAGTCGTCGAAGCAAAAATACCAAGTAAAGTGTTTCAATTCTATGTTTTTGGGATTCACATATAAATCAACACCGACAGACATAAAACAATGAGTTCAGTTTAACACTATGCTTGATTTTTGAAGTTTTTGGGTAATAGAAATATGAAAGTGAAAAATTAAATATTTCATTTTCTTTTTATTTTGACATAACATAAAGTGAAAAGGAAAAACGTCAATAAAGGAAGAAAACAAATATAAGACTTGCAAAAAAAGAAAAATCTTCACAAAAAAAGAAATTTAAATTTCAATATAACTATTTACCCTTTTTTCATATATTTATCTTTTTCGAAACTTATTATTTACTTTATTAGTTTTACTCTTTTATAGCATTAGGTAAAGGAAATGAACTTTCTTATTTCTTTACTTTTATTTTAAATAATTCAGAAAATTGTTGATTATCTTTTCTTAATATTTTGCTATTTTATTTTCTCATTAATTTGTTTTTTAACTTCCATAAATGAATAGTGGTTGTGGAATTATGCAAAACAATCTAAGCGACTCAACATTGAACTGATTTTCAGAGTTTTATATGTGACTTATCTCGCAACCTCAGATCTCTACCAATTGTACGGGTTCGTTAAGCAGAGGAGGAACTCACTATGGGTTTCAGATCTCACAAAAAGAATAATGTAGTGATAAAATCTTTCAAAAATTAAAGTGGTGAAAAATTAAAAAAGAAAAACTAACTCAATGATTAAAACTTCTATACATTGATAGTATAAGGATCTTTCATACTTAAAATCGTAGTACTTTTGAAATATTTATTATGAAACTCAACAGTCTTATTATACATTATAATCTATCATTAAATGATATAATAAAATTAGAAAAAATCCTTACACTAGTATATTCTATTTTTATTTTTAATTAGGCCATATTTGTTTTCTATTTATTAAAATTATTTTTTTAATTTTAAAAAAATAGAACTTGTAAGATAAGAATACTGTTTTAAAAATGATTTTATAAGATAGTCTTTAAAAATTAAAATTAAAAATACAATCAAACATATATGAACTTTTTCGTATTTTCTATTTTCAATTTTGTTTTCACTGTTTTCTATACAAACTTTAACTTTTAAAATAAAAAAGAATTTGGAAATAGAAAATGAAAACAATACACATTTCTTATTTTTTGAACTCAACTTTTCTTTCCCTTCTTTCTACTTTCTCTTCATTAGAAGAAAAAAAATGCATCATTAGTCATGCTTTCTTTTGTTTTCTTTCCTCGCATCCAAAAAATACCACTAAATTAATCACCAATGAACAGAAATCCTTGACAGTAAAATTTGACTTGTTTCCTTCTTTAATTCTATTGTCATCCATAAATAGTATAGATGCATTTACGACCAATAATGACATAATAATTCTAGTTCCTAATTTGTACAACCTAAATTAGAAAGTATAATTATAACAATCCATGCATATTGTCCAACCAAATGAGCGAAACTCTTTGATATTTAATCAAGTTCATAATTAAGCATCATAGATCCTATTAATCCTAGTCAAAACATTCCAAATTAAGCTTCCAAGATATTCATCAAGAATTCAAATTTGAGTTTTAATGATAACATACCAATCCAAGAAAATTCACAATCAAAATTTAAGTAGAGAGAAGAAAGATTAAGAGGACAAGAAAGATAACCAAGGATATAATTACACCAAAAAAATTGATCTAAATAGAGGCTTCGCACAAAAATCTCAAAGAGAACAGAAAATGAAAAACAGGAGACATGAAAGGGAAATAAAATCCTAGCGAGGGAAGAGCCTTAAATCAAAACTAAGTGGTGGTTCCTGTATGGTCCTAAAGAAATCTTTATATAAAAATTAACTAAGGTTAACCAAACCCTATACCTAAAATATAGTCCCATTGGATGTTAAATAACCCAATTACAATTTAATCCTACAAAAATTAGTTGAGTTATAGGGAAAAAATATGTTTGTTTCTGTATGTGAATTACTCATCACTCTAAATGACCAATTTGGTTTTTAGGTGTCTTCATTAAAATTTTAGAGATGTTTATTCTTGAAATTATGGCATCGATAACATGTTAAAAAACACTACACCTATGTCAACCTATTAGTACTTAACAACAATTTCAACTTTAGGCCTAATTTCATCTATGATTCATGTTGACATCTACTTAGAGTATCTCTTGATGCAAATTATATATTTATATTTAAGTAGTCTTTCTTAGACACACCAAGATAATCTCAATCAAATTATCAGAGTCAAGTTATGACCTAAATAATGAGAAAAAGTAAAAATGCATTAAAACCTAAAAATTAATGGAGGTCTCTAGTCTCTCGAGGAAGCACCCATGTCATTTTTTAAATGAACTGCAAGGTGGTAGTAGACAAGGTAAATAGATATGGTAGTGATAGGTCTGAATTGGGTTCAATTATTCTTCAATATAGATATTTACTCCAAATATTCAAATTATAAAGTACAGTTTGTTAAGAGATATGCTAATGTTGTAGCTGATATTCTAACAAGGGTTTAACAGGTTAATTTTGCAAGGAGTTTCTTTTATCATAATCCTTTTTTGTTATCCCTACTTATATTTACAATTTGATCATTAATGAAATGAGATAATACTGTTTATGTACAAAGATTAATGGAAATTTGCATTAAAGTCCAATAAAAATCCAAGAACATAAACTAAACTAAAATACCTTTTTTTTTATGAATACTCAACTAAAACATTAATATGTTTGACAAGATATATTAATTAATTTTTAATTTTTTTACTAGTTAAAAAATTTATTTAATTGTTTGATAAATAAGTTTTTTAATAACTTTTTAATAGTTTTTATCGTTTTTTAAAATGCTACTTGAAGTAGCATTTTTTAAAATGTTAGTTTCTAATTTTTATATTTTTTTCATTTTTATTCTTAACATATTTTTTAAATAATGATTTCATTATTTTTATATTATTTTATACTTTTTAATTATTTCAATAACTAATTTTATCAAATATTTATAATTTAATAAGTAATTTTTCAACTTATAACTTATAGCTTTCAATTATTAACTAATTTTTCAAGATTCAACTAGTTTTTTTAGTTAGTTTTGTTTAACAATAACCTAAGACATAACAAACATCCATTTACTGCAAGAAAAATATAATAAGTGTGTAAAAAAAAATCATTGTAAATTTTGATATAATAATAAATATACTTAAATAGGTGAACCTGATAAGAATTGGGTCGGGAGTGGGTCCGGTGGTGGTGTCACGTAATATAGAGATGGGTTAGAATATGAAAGACGCCGTAGCCATAACGTGGACCCTTTGTCACTGACCTTCTGCATTTGAACTCTTCAGACTTCAGATAGAGCTAGTCTCATGTCCTGCCTACAAAATACAAAGATCTACAAGAGTTACGTGAATGAAAAGGGAATACTAAATGGGAATGGAATATTCTGCAGGTGTCACTCGCTTTTAGAATCCGAATGCTTGCGTTTTTCGGAGAGTGTGTATTGTTCGTTACTAAAAAATTATAGTGCGAGAAAGGTATACAAAAATAAGAGATGAGGGTGTTAAAATTCTTTTACCACTCAATATCTTTATGTGCACTTCTTTCTTATTGAAAATTTTCAGTATCAAAGATGATCCAAAAGACCACACTCGTTTTTGAGAGGAAATATTCTGTACAATGTACATAATGTACATAGCCATTAAAATTAAATATACTTATTAATTTAATTATGTGATATGATATTATCTTAATGATTATATATGTATATTAAATATTAGATTATTCAGACATGTGTTAATATGAAATTCAATAATAAATATTTATTTTAATATATATATATATATATATATGGATTTGTTAACTTAAACATAATAATGACTTGTTAACTTACTCCTTATAAAAAAAAAATAAGTGATGTAAATTAGTAAATTCTATATGTATTTATTAACATACATCCACACTTACTTTTTAGGAGTAAGTTATCAAATTACACCTGAGTGTATTTCAAAGAAATTTATAATTATAATTTATTAATTAAAAACAAGTGGGTATACATTTATAGTGAAAATAATTAATTTATAAAATTTTATAAACATGATAAAACGAAAAGCACCCATCAATGGTTGGTCACGAGACGAAGAACGTCATTTACAATGTTAAAATTAAAGTTTAAGAATCCTGATATCTCGCTAGCATTACTTGAAATGAGTTATATCTAATCACTACATTTAACCCAAGAATTTATCGAATCATCACCTTTGCGACGGTTTGAGGCCAATGACCAAAACATTAAGGGTGTCCGCTAAAGGTGAAAAAAAAAATAGAATAAAAGTAGATCGAAGTGAAAATTTTGAATTGAATTAAAGTATAAAAGTGAGTCTTACCTTATTTTATTATTCATTTCTCTACAAATGATCGAGCCCTAAGCCATGAGAGAGTGCTTTGTCATCATATCCCACCCACGACTCATGATCAGGACGTTGGGAAACACAGTGGACAAAGAGAGAAAAAGACTACTCTCATCGAATTTTGATTCAGGGAAGGACCATGCATGGCTTTGCCAAATTGTTGGTTTGCATTTCCAAGCTACGTAACAACATTTGAGGGTCCACGAAACGACTATATGATGAGTCACCCTTTAATTAATTAGTTGTCCACACACACACACACATATATAGTGTTCGTTTATTACGAAGTCGACATATATGCTTGGTTGGCATGCTGGGGGTGCCCCCCTCCTCCCATGCAAAAATGTCTTGTCTTCGTTTAATTTCTCTCGTGCAAACTGCAAATTGGGAAGCAGGCAGACCAGTCTCAAGCCAAGCATCATCGCCAGCTATCCATGTTCTGTTAGATAGTTGTTAGTTGTCAATATGTTAATAATTAGTGGACTAGATTATTACTTAATTGTTGATTTTGTTTGTGTCTTCCCTTTAATAGTTGGTGAAACCGGACCAAGAAATTAGGTTAATGTAATTAATAAGCAGGAATGAATTCAGACGGTATGGGCTCAATTCACATCATTATTAATGTGAAGATCTTATAGTTATTGATGAATAATTTATAAATATTTCTATAAGTGTTTATTGGATCATGAGATATGTTTTGTCTCCAGTGGGCTCGAGATTCAATTTATCTAATTTTTTATATAAAAAATGGTGAAACCAATTCAATTCACCCATACAAACAAAATTGAATCTCCTTGAAGATATGAAGTGTCAAATGAAATGAATACTATTATGCTTTGGTATAGGGGCATAGGAGGTTTGGTAAATGAAAAGAGAGAAAACTTAGTTGCAATATTTAAGTACTTTCTATGTTTTTTATTTGAATTTCACTTTTATAATTTGTGTTGAATTTTAATGCAAACTTTTATATACAGTTTATTAAAATGAAATTCCAATTCTAATAGAAAAGTACACTAAAAATACTCTAGATGTGGGGAAGTTGTCGATGAATATATGAATTATGAAATTAAAAAAGAAAATGATTCACCAAAATAAAAAAAATGAAATAGAAAATGAAGAAAAATTATATTATTTTAATTTTTATTTATTAATTTTGGCGAACAACACCAATTAAATGAGATTGAACGGGGAGACATATATGTTAGACTACACGCTTAAAAATTGGAGTATCTAAAAGGACCGATCTAAAAGGCAAGGGAGAAATGTCAAAAGGCTCATGCTGGATATCTTATAAAATCTATGTATATGGTCTGAGCAAAGTGCCAACAAAAAGGAATGGATCGATTATATCTATCAAATAATTGCTTTTCCCATCTGACATCTCCCCTTGCCAAAAAGAATCAAAGCTCGTCCATTTTTAGATTTTAATATTTGTTGGTTCGTACATTAGGCTTGAACTGAGCATAGGAACTTACATTAATTATATTCCAAAGACACAGCTCTTCAATTAAGCTGGAATCATCATGAAATTAACTAACTTAAAATTAGTTATAACATATGGAATTGAATCATGAAAATAACAGTGAATCTCAAAATTTGAGTCATATCCTATATGATCTAATATGTGTTGGCACGACATGATTGATTAACTTAAATGTTAATCCTGTTGTTGGCACAACTCTCGACAAATGCACTATTTTCACTCTAAAATCAAAGGGCATTGCATGTGCTAATATCCTGATCCCATTATGTAAGTTACGAGTACCGCTAGTACTTGTATAATTTGGTATTTCTAATGAACTACGTGAGTTAACCTTTAGTGGCAGCAACTTTGTCAGAGTTCAAAGGCGCCTTTTAAAAATTATAATAAACTCTTTTCCAGGCAGTTAAAATGAAGAGTTAATTGAATATGTTTTGAACTATAAAACAGGGATAATACTGTATTTGTTTTTAGTTTGTCAAAAATAAACAACTTTCCTTTTATTCTCACTTATTAAAAAGTCAGATATGGTCGTTGTCTTTCACAAGAAATTATCTCTTTTTAATTTGTTGTTATTTAAAAAAAGGATCACATCAAATATAAGAAATCGATTTATCTTGTAGTAGGAATTGAAAATGAATATTAACATCGCCCTATCTATAGGGTCTAAAGTATTTGATGCAGTGCAGGGTTGACTAATAGAGTACGTTTATCAGAGTTGACCCATAAAATTCAATTGTATTCGTTTTTGATGAATGAGTACACTTTTTCATATGAACACATCCTTTTAAACGAGATAGCATTCCTTCAGGCAATGTGCTGGTTGATATTTTAGCCAAATTCTATTGTTTAAGGGGTTAAAATGATAATTTTATCTTTTACCTTATTTTTAGGAGGTATTTTTGTTATTTTCATTATGTAAGGATCTTTTTGGCATTTTATTGTTTCTTGTTTTAGGATTTCTGACGCATTAGTGTTTTTTTTTTTTTTTTTTTAGAT
>PYAF01001513.1:353458-372940 GCA_007407185.1 Glycine tomentella | reverse complement strand
GACTATATAAATATATATATATATATATATATATATATATATATATATATATATTCACATCACACCACTAATAAATATACGAGAAAATTCTCAAATATATATAGATCCACGGAGAAAAGAGTTTGTTGCCAAGCTGAGCAGAAATACGACTTCTTGGCCGCTTCCAGTAATGGAGAGATGGTCCTAAAGCACACAAGTGCAAATTAATAATGCAGAAGGCTCTAAAACAAAAGCATGTAAGCAGGACCCAGAAAAACACTGCTTTGTACGTGCTTTCCTTGTAGATTTTTGGTTCGCAAATTGCAAACATATTGGTGAGAAATAATGGCAGTGCATGACATGGGGCCTAAAAGGTCGAGGAGCCATTTGAATAAGTTTTTTCGTAAGTACTAGTAAGAAAAGAAAATAGAAGATAAAATGAAATAAATTTCATTCATAAATTAAAATTAATTTATGCATAAATTCAAATAAACTATTAGAAAAATTAAATAAATTAGGCATTTTCCATAAGTTAAAATTAACTTATAGAAAAAAAAAAGTTTTCTTCTTCTTATTTTATAAATATTTATTGAGAAATTTATTAAAAAAAAATCTTAAAATAGTCTTAAATGAGTGACTTTAGTCTAAAATATAGAACATATTTTTACATATCTTTGTGACGACATCACAATTAATATTTTTAATTGGAACAATAATTTTAATAGTTATATATATTGATAGTTATCTCATTCTCAAATTATCCATTAATTTAGCTATTGAGATTTCTCTTAGCACCTAGCATTTTGCTTGAGAATGAATGGGGCAGACTCATGGTGAGTGTCTTTCAAATTGACTTGGCAGTGGGCTCACCTTAACTTTCAAGTGTTTTTTTTTTTTTTTTGGAATGAATGGTACTTGAAAGTGATTTTAAAAAAGAATGCAGTCTAGATCCCTGTAAATTCTATTGGCTGGGTTTGAAATGACAAGGAAAAAAAATAATATTAAGAATGCAATTTTTATTTTTTCTTTAACACTTAATTTTATCTAACATTTTTAATTTAATAAACTAACTTTTTTAGTTTTCAACTAGTTTTGTTGAATATAGCCTAAATTATAAGTGTTCGATAAAATTAACTAGTGAAATGGTTAAAAGGTCTAAAATGAGAGAAAAATAATAAAATCACGATTTATTTAAAAAGAGTAACTAGAAAATTAGATAAATATATTGAGAATAAAAATGGAATAAAATAAAAAAGCTAGAAGTTAGAATTTAAAAAAATGCTACTTAGAGTAGCGCTTCAAAAATCCTAAAAACTCCGAAGACTATGTTCGACAAGACATTTAGTTGGGTTCTAACTTTTTTTTTATTGGATGAAAAGTCACTTTAATTGATTGATAACTTCTAGCGTTTTCTGAAACACTACTTGAAGTAACTTTTTTTAAAATGTTAGTTTCTATATTTTTTTATATTTTCTTCTATTTTTATCCTTAATATATTTATCTAATTGCCTGATTACCATTTTAAAATAAATCATAATAAAATTATTTATGTCAATTTATAATTTTCGGCTAGATTTAAACTACTCACTAACTTTTCAACTAGTTTTGTTAAACATAATTTTAGTTAATCATATTAAATTTGACAATTATTTGTACTATCATTCAAAATTACCCTTTCATATCTCTCTATTCCACTTAATTATTTCTCATTAATGTTTAGAGAGAGAATAATTAAGAATATGTACAAAAAAATAATTCATGCATCTAAAAATTAAAAAATGATCTTATAAAATAGACAAACAAATTTTGGAACAGAGTCTTATAATTAGGGATGGGAGAGTAGTATTAAGTGTAAAAAAATGATAAATGTTAACAAGTATCCTTAAAGCATTAGTTAAAAAATTAAAAGGAGAAAAAAATATTTTGTTAGGATGCACAAAATTATAATGCATATGGCTTTTTTTGCACTCTATTATGATTTTTATAATAAATATTTTTTTAATTGCTTATACAATGCATTTAGGGCACTAATTAGCCGTACTTAATTTTTTTCTTATAAAAAAAGGTTGTCTTTTGTTGTGATTCTATAGTTTAGCTTTTCCCTTAAGATTTTAATTTTATTTTTCGTTGAATCTATTTGTTTTAAAGTCAATTAAAATTGAAGAATGAAATATTAACAAGTAATAATAAAATTTTAAATATTTAATATGATTTAATACATACATTAAGGAAAAATTAATATTTGATCACCTATTCAATTAGGATTATTAAGATTGTGCATCAACTAATATGAAATTATTGTTATCTTTAATTAATAACTTTAAGTTTGAGTCATAAATATTAAATTGCATTAAATAACTCAAAGAGAGTTTTACTGGCTAGAGTGATCTTACTCTCTGGTTCAAGATTACCTAGGATGTCGTTAATAAGATTGACCTAATAAATCAATCCAAAAGAAACCAACCAAATTGGTTTAGGTGATTGGTTCTTTTCACTTCAATTAAACGAAACCAATTATAAGCAGTTTGGTTCTTGGATTTGTCATGTTTTTTTCAACTGGAACCAACTCCATGACCTGGTCACTTATTTTTAATTTTAAATTAATATATTTTAGACTTTGATACTTAAAAATTTCTTAGTTTTGTCTTTTTTTATTCTTCGTTTACTTTATTCTTCTTATGATTTGTATAGTATTATTAAGTGTATTAATTTGAACATATTTGCTGTATAATTTTTTTTATCATACCTTAAGTAGAGAAATTAATAAGATATATAGAAAGAAATATTGAAAAAATCAATATTAAATAAATAAATATTTAGTCATTAAGAATAAGAAATATTCCTTTCAAAAAAAATTTTATTTACCTTACATTAGTATAAGATTATACTTTTATAAAATAGACAATAATTAGAAATAAAAACTAAAAATTATAATATTTTATCATAACTCGATAATATAAACTAAATCAGCCCGAGTTAATCAAATCAATTTAGTTTGAATTGCACATAAAAATTTCAAAATTCAAAAAAATCAAATTAATTAAATATGTCTAGTTCGAATTTGTAGCAAAGAATACCTATGGTTATATATATATATATATATATATATATATTACATTAGTATTTTCTATTGTTTTACGTTAATATTATTTAGTTTACGGATTATATTTAGATTAATTATTTTAAGTTTAAAAATATATCATTTTAAAACATGTATAATAATGTAATAATAAATTTTTATTATACTACCAAAAACTTGTTTTAGTCAATTTTAATTACTGTGCTGGTATAATTAACCCTTGTAATTTTCATCAATAACTCTTCTGAACTTAATTTCGAACCGATTCTGTCCTAATATATAGAAATCAGAATCAAAGAGAATCAAATGTGTCCAAGCTCTACCGCATATTTTCATCATCATCGAGTCTATACGGATCAAGATTCTCCGCAGTCACTCTTTTATACATTCACACAATCCGTATTAGAAAATCGTTAGATAGAGAGAGATTCGATGGATCATATTTTATTTCAATAAGTCAAACTTAAAATATACTAGTAGTACATTGAAAATCTAAGTTATTTAATCTTCATTTAATTGTTACAAATGCTGGAATAAGTGAAAATGCGACTCTGTAAAAAAAAAAAAAAAAAGTGAAAAATGACAACAGCGAATCCATTTCTGCCCTATACTACCACAACATTAACTTTTCAATTTTTTTTTTATCAAGATTATCATTTCATGCTTATCTTCTAGAATTATTTGTTGTCGTGAAGCTATCTATAAATACCTTAAAAAAATATTACATTAAAAAGATATAAGATTGATTGATAAGATTGATTGAGTGATTCAAAAGGAAAAAAAGAAAAAAAATGTTACATGTTTTGATGTTTTTCTAATAAAAACTAACAAATTAATAATTAATACTTGAAGATAAAAAATTAAATATATTTTTATAATTTTATTAATCACAAATTTAAAAATCCTTAAAATAATTCCTGCAATTATTTAATAATAATACACTTAGGATAAAAAAAACTACTTTTTTTATAAATTAGACAATAATTAAAAATAAAACAAAAATATATATAATAATTTTATTTATATAACTTGATCATCTGAACCAAACCATCTTGTTGTTAATGAATTGGTTAGATTTGCATTAGACATAAAAAATAAAATAAAATCCAAAGAAACCAAATCAATTAAATATACTATTTCAAAAACATACATTTAAACGATTAAATCATATACTACTTTAGAGACATACATATAATCATACACTATTAAAAAAACATTAACATAATTTTAAAAAAACTAAAATCAAATTTTATTATATTCATAAAAATTAAAAGCATATTTTTATCTTATTTTTAACCATAAAGGTGCACTCACCCAAAACACTATTTTGTTTCTGTGTTTTTAAAGTAATATAGAATATTCTACTTAAACAGGGAACCGAAAAGTCTTACAAAATTCTATAGCTTATGCATACATTGTACTTTCACAGTACATGTAACACAGGAAAGGGCATCATATTATATCAGCCACAAAACTTCACAATTTTTCCCTAATTCCCATATCACCCTGACACCCTCAATTTTTACTACATGACAGTACAGGCATTTGGGTTCTCATCGCTGAACATCTGGGGAGGGTAGGAATGGAAATACGCAGGGTGTGCAGGATATGCATACACCTCCATGCCATACCTTGGTGGGTTATAGAAGTATTCATTAATCTTAACCTCTGGAACAACCTTGTTGGTGTCTTCAGTAGTTGCTGGTGTTGTTGCTTCCTCTGCTTTGGCTTCTTCACCTTTTGCTTCTTCTTCCTTCTTCTCTTTGTTTTCTTCTCCTTCACCACCACTCTTCTTCTCTTCCTCTTTCTTCTCCTCTTTTGCTTCCTCCACTTTCTCTTTCTTTTCTGGTTCTTGCTTCACTATCACTGCGTGCTTCCCGGTTCTCTTGTACACGTACTCAACCAACTTTGCTGGATCGTACACCCCCTTCACGCTCACTTGTGAGTTCTTCAGATCGGGTTCTGCTGATTCCACTCCTGCACAATCATAATAATAATAAAAGAAAAACATTAGTAAATTAGCAAAGTTATGTTTTCCAAATATTTAAGATAACTCCATACTCAGAAATCAAACTCGAACCAGAGACCAGTAGTTAAGCTCAAACATCTTAATACAAGTTAATCCACGCACTAAATGTTACTGAAGAATCAGTGCGGGTAATAAAATACTCCACCAAAGCACTTGAGCTCAAATTAAATGATGGGGCTCGGTGTTAATTAATTGCAATAAATATTACTAAATGAGATTGTAATAAAGTGACAGAATTTGACCACAGCTTTATCACTTCAGCCGAAACCTGACGACTTTAATATTTTAATTAATTCAATTTAAAGTGCCGAGGTAGTGGAACTAATGGAATGAGAATAATGAAATAATCCCTTTCACATGGGTGATTCAGATTCAAAGTTTCAAACAGTGAAAGCACAATGTTTTTGTTCCGCTAAATTATAGTAAATTCAATAAAAGAAAGACCTAGTGTTGCATGATGGAGTGTTGCTTAGAGAAAATGAAATCTGAAACATCACAAGTACATACCCTTCATTCTTTGTATGCGTCTCTTGATTTCCTGAGAGCAAGCTTCGCAATGCATGTGAACTTTCAGAACCGTCACAATCTGAGGCTGCGCAGAGGTAAAAGGCAAAACTGGCATAATTTGTTAGAGATCTCACGTTGATTGGTGATATGATCAAAACAGTGTATATAAGATATTTCATCCAAAGAAAACACTGAGAAATGAGTGTAAAACTAGAACCGAACCTCTTCTTTCTTCTCTTCGGGGTTGGGCTTGGGCTTTTCTTCCTCTTGGACCTTCTTCTCCTCTTGAGGTTTCGGGATCGGAGAAAGAAGCTCGACCTGTCTGTGACTCTTCCTCTGTATTCTCTCCAAAACCTTGAGCGGATCCGCTTTCTCTCCCTTAACGACCACCATATGAGATTTGCAATCGGTGGCAACATCGTCGACACCTAAACTCAAAAAAAAAAAAAAAAAAATACCCACATGAGGGTGGTGTGAGTTCAGACGAAGCCACGAAAATAATCTCTCAATCAAAGGATGTGTGATGAAAAAAGTGGGACCCACCTGGGAATCCTTTGAGGGAGCGACGAACCTTGCGAGCGCAACCCTCGCAATGCATGAACACTTTGAGCACAATCTCGGGCGGTGGCGGTGGCGGTGGCGGAGCAGCAGCAGCAACTTCCTCTTTGGACTCTTGCTCCGGTTTTTTCTCTTGGGTTGCTTCTTCTGTCTTTTTCTCTTCCTCTGGTTTTTTCTCCTTTGCCTTGGGTTCCTCTGGTTTCTTTTCCGCCTGAAAATGAGAAGAAGAATAATAAAATAACAACAATATCTAAGATATACAAGGTTAGTTCCATATATAATAGTGATTTGAGAAAGAGAGGTAGAGAAGCGTTATTGAGATAAGACCTCTCCCATTGGTGCTATTCTCCGGGTCGAGGCTACTCAAACAGGTTTGAGAGTCTGCCGCTGAGATAAGCTTCGGGGAAGCTGCTGCAGCTGCTACTTTTTCCTGTTATTTTCACTTGTTTCAGACTCTCTCTCTCTCTTTTGTGTACTACTACCACTAAAGTACTTATATATGAGAAATCATTTTTTATTCAAAAAAAATCCCATTTTGATGATTAATAATAAAAATTCATTAATTAAGATTAATAATTAATAATCTTTCATATTTTTAAATATAAGATAAGTATGTAACCAAAAAACTATAAGTTAAGAAATGTCTTTAATAATAAAAGAATTGAAAATTAGGATTGTTTTTAATAATAAAATTATCAATTTTTTTAGAGAAATAATAAAATTATCAATTAAAAAAACCAAAATGTAAACGTCTGGAACTTACAGTTTAAAAATTAGTGTGGTTGATAATTTTTTTTTTTTTTACTAATGATATGCAGACAAGTTAGAGATGAAAGTCATACTCGGATTTAATGAATCTGAAAAAGTGTAAGTAATGATTACATTTTTTACCTATCCAAATATAATAAGAAACTGTAGGAAAAATTTTAAGTCCAGACATATAACCGCCTCCAAAACCAAATCTTCACATGTACACATACATATTATATATTTGTGATTTTATTTCTTTAAGATGAGGGAATCGTACTTTATATTATTTAATGCAACAATGGGTGAAAACAGACACGTGATTTATTAAAAATTTATGAAATATTTTAGTTAATTTAATATTAGGTTAGAGTTATTAATTAAATAAAATAATTCAAAATACTAATAAAACAAATTATAAAAAAACACATAAAGAAAGTCAATTTAGGCCTTAAAAAGTTATCCATGTCGGGTAAATATTCAACCCTTAAATTCAGTTATAATTATTAATTAGAAAATTCACTGTTAAAATTTTAATATGGTAATTTAGTGTGTATATATATATATATATATATATATATATATATATATATTTGTCATTGTTGAGTTATAAGACAATTCAACACTCTTAATAATTTTGATTTTATACAGATAAATATTAAATTTAAAAAAAATTATGTATGAAATGCTAACAGACATAATTGTTATATTTGTGTCTCATGAAACAGACCATAGCAAATAAACGGTTGGTTGTGTGAAGCATCTAAGATGGAATTAATGTTATGTTGGTTTAATCCTTTATGTGGAAAATATTTGAATATTATTTCTAGTATATGTTGAATTAAAGGAATTAAGAGAAAAATCAAGTTTTAAACTCTTATTCCACATAAAAAAGACTGTCACTCTTGTGTGTAAAATTGTTTTGAGAAAAAGATGATTTAACCTATGAAGTTAGTTATAGAATATATTTCAACAAAAATAAACAGAATGTTTTATCAACTTAAATTGCACTAGCATTATATACTCCATCAAACACATAACTTTAGACGTTGTTTCATACGTAAAAAGAATGTCATTTAGTCACATTGATTATTTATTGTTGAAGCCTATAAATATTAAAATAGTTGGTGTTGAAATTATGAATTTTTTACACAAATATTGTCTTTAGCATTTAAATTCTCTAATTCAAAATTTTCTTAAGTTGTAAAAACTCTCGACATACCCTGTAAATCGTGAAAGAAAAAAACATAGTACTTAACTTGTAAAATTGTCTGTAAGATAATAGTCTTGTTTGCGTGCATCAAACCTCAAAATAAATCTTCTAATTTGTTTTAGAGTGAAATGTGACATGATAGAAAATAATACCTGAGATTTCAAATTTGGGAAAGCTTTTGTAAGTCTACCAAATAAAGCCATAAGTAACAATGAACTATATTTGCATCTTTGTTGAAACATAATGACCATTTGATGGATTTTTAAGAACTAAATATAATTTTAGTGATAAAGACGAATCAATATAATATTCTTGTATTTTTATAGTTTTACTTTTTAACTGATGAAGTCATCATTTTATCTTGTGAAAATTTCTTTTATAAAATTTGTCTGAGCATTTAGTATGACTTGAATTTTTGTAATATCTCTTTTTAAAGTTTTTTCATAAAAAATACAATCATTTCTTGTGATTTTTGTCTTACCGTCATTATTTATTATAACACCTTGTAATATGCCTAATTATAGAATCGGTCCGACAATGAATGAATTTAAAACAAATTTTGAGAGAAATTTTTTTCTTTTAATAAAAAAATTATATACTTGTCTTTTTGTCGATCTGACTTTTATTAATATAACTAGCTTTTTAACTTTATAAAAAAAGGAAAATAATTTTTTATTGATAAATCGAAAGTTTGAGTTTTAATAGCCTTACCCTTAGTTTGCCCTTCTTAATTCCTAAAAAAATATGATATTAATAGTAGATTTTCGACGATCACCATTAGGCTTTAGCTACTAGTAGGAGTTGTATTGTATTAATAATTATTAGAAAGAATTTAAGTCCCACATCGGTTAGAGATAATGTCAAGTTAAAATATATAAGTGAAGAATAATTTTCATCTTATAAGTCAACTTTTGGGGACGAGTTAGATAGGGGTGTTCACGGGTACGGATCATCCGTAAATCCGAATTGATCCGAACTGTTTGGGTTGAGTCATTTATGTATTTGGGTCAAAATCGAACCAACTGAACAAAACCAATCATGTATAGGTTGGGTCACGGGTTTAGATTTATAGATCCATTGACTCGTTGATTCGTCCGTGAACCCGTAATAATTATATAAATTTTATTATATGTATATATATATATAAATTAAAAATTTTAAAAATTCTTTCTCCCCTTAATTTAGCATATGGCCCAATTAATTTATTTCTATTGCAAAAAAATTAATAGAAACAACATTATGATGACATAGTGATACAAAGGATAACAACAAATATGCAGTTAAAGTTTAACAAATATTGAGAAAGTGGTGAAATTAATTACCTTTTACTTGTTGCTATTTTCCTTGATCCTTGTTATAAATGTGAGTACATTCAATTTTGTTTTAATCGTATGTATAGTGTTGAGAAGAGTGTGAACATGATGAAAAATTGAAAGACCTCATTCAGAAACTGATTCAACATTATGTACTAGAGCATCTCATTTCTCATTCTAGTAGCAATTAAGCTTATTCTAGTACATTGGCTTCAAACATGGTCTTACAATATAATGATGACAAAGGTGATAAGGATGATGATTGACATGATGAATTTAGAATTAAAATCAAGAAAAAATAAGGTGATGTGCAAAAAAATGAGTTAGATAGGTATTTGGAGGATGATGTTGAAGATGATCACCTTGAGTTTGACATTTTGAATTGTTGAAAATTGAAGGCATCCAAATATTATATTTTTTCCTATGTGGCTAGAGATATATTGGTCATTCCTATATCTACTTTATCATCTGAATCTGTATTTAGTATAGGAGGTAAAATTCTGGATTCATTTCGTAGTTCCTTGAGTCTTACTACAGTTGAAGCTCTCATTTGTACCCAAAATTAGCTTAGATCTACTAAGCAAAATGTTAATGACTTGCAAGTTGAAATAAATGAAGCGAAAAAGATTGAATGACTTGCAAAATGTTAATGACTTTTATATAATATATTCAATCCATTATTTTTTAAATTTAATTTTTTTACATGTGTTTTACTTTTTATAAAAATTACATATTTTCTTTATTGTGAAACTTATTTTACAAATTTCTATATCAAATATGAAATTAAAATATCTCTTTAATTATTATTTAATTAAAGAATTATAATTTTTTTACTTAGTATACAATTGTTTCAATTAATTTTGAATACAATAAACTATTTGTAAATGGTAAAGATATTTCATTAATTAGATTACTTTTAAAGATTACGAAAATTTCAAATTATTTTAATCTATCTTTTGTTATGGATAAATTAAATTATTGATACAATTATAGTACTATTATCTTTAAATTTAAGTAAAATAGAAATATGATTTTTTTAATTTTATATTAATTTTAATTTATTAAAAAGAAGATAATAAGGTAGTTTTAATATATAATTGACCAATTGTATGCACAAAATATTCATCCCGCACATGGGTTAATAATAAGTTAATTAATTTATAGAAAAGCTTAGTAGTTAATTATTACGGAATGCATAGATAAACTAGTATGAAACTTTTAATTTTTAACTTCACTAGTGATTTTAAGTTTAAGTCTTAGATACAACTAATACGTTAAATATCTAAAAGAATTTTTTCCCTCGTAATAATCAAATAAGATTGAAATATGATTGTCTAATAAAAAATACATATATTAAAACAAAAAACTAAAAAATTTAAACTTAAATTTGACGCTACCTATCTAGTAATACATGTCTTAATTACATGCATTCATGTTTATCTACAACTTATTAAACTAAACTTAACTCTTTATTACGATGTTGCCGTTTTTTCAATTTTAATTCAAATACTATATCCATCTTTTTAATAGCATTGCTTCTTGGAATTCAAACGATGTAGCATGCATGTAACCACCTCGTCCATCTTCAATTCGATTAGGGAAGTCTATCAGTTTTTTATGTTTTCAGGTCGATAATAGTACCCCACCAAAGCTTTTGCTGGTTATTATACATAGAATTTCCAAATACCAATGAATCTAACAAATCATTAGCTTCAGTTAGATCAATTTATTCATGAGCTTAAATTATGGCAAACACTCATAACTACTTTATTACACTACCATTTTTTGCTGCTGCTGAATTTGTTCACTCAACTTTGGGTATCAGATTGATCTTAGACAAATGTTTAATTGACAAATTAACATTTGTCAGTATGTTAACCAAGTTTATCAACGTTTAATTACATGTTAAGACCAAATTTTGACTTTATATATATTCTCGACTATTGACATAAGAATTTATACAGTATCTAACAATTATCGTCGTTGGAAAAAAAAAAAAGTAATTTGGCTCACAAGAAACTCATCAATTATGTTCTAATTTACCTCCATAGGAGGATTCAACAGTGCTACATAACAGATCGACGTGAAGTCACGAATTTTAACATCATTATTGGTTGATCTCTACTTAAATTACATTTCGTAAACTCTTATATAGGCACGTGCAACGATCAGGAAGAGATGCCACGAACACATGATTGATGATTGTGCTTGGAGGTTATGCTACTTGTTTGGCATTTCCTAGGTTGTTTTGGACATTTTTGGAAATCGGCACAATCCGTTCTTTCTACAATGGCCCTGCCCCTGCCCACCTTCCAGTTCAACAAAAGTATAATAATTTTTATATATTTAAAAGAAAAGAATTCAGAAATTAAAACACAAGCAAAGGTTTTTTTCACGTTTGGATTCATTCAGTGAACCGGACCCATCGAACCCCTTTTTAACTCGGGTACGAATCGAGAGGAAAAAAGAAAGAAAGAACCAAAATGCCTCCTTCTGCCAAAAATCGTCCAAAATCTGGTTATGGTTTGGCTTTTGACAGTGGCTATACTTATCTGTTGCACTAGTAGTCAAACAAAATAACATTGCAACAACAGTCGTCATCATTAAGCGCAAGTAACGTAAAGATAAGGCATAAAGTAAACAATTCTTTCGGGCAATCATACAAGCATGCATATGGTACATATATTAATTAGGGAATTGTAGAAGACATGCATGGTGATGGGTGAATAGCGTTTATACATTTCACAATACACCTGAATGCTGCGTAAACAATTTTGTTCGTTCTTCTTTCTTAACCACCAAATCAATTTTATAATTCCTATTATATATGTTGATTGTAAATTGGGCTTAAGTAAATCAACAATTTGCGACCGAAGGATTGATAGGCGGATCATTAATTAGTTTTGAATCTGGCATACAGGAAGAAAGAAAGTAATCACTTTCTCAGCATAGTCTTTTAAAACTTTTTCTTATTATGAAAATGTTAAATGTCTATTTTGGTCCATTATATTTTAGTATTATTTTACTTTCGTATGTTAAATTTTAAAAAATTTATTTTCATGTTTTTGAAAATTTTATTTTGATACATTAAATTTTAAAAATTTATTTTTGATCATTTATATTTTCGAAAGTTTCATTGTGTTTCTTTATACTTTTAAAAGTTTCATTTTGAACATTTTTTCTGATTTTCATTAATTAGTAAATTTAGTGTTCTATTAATTTTTAAAATTTTAAATAATTAATTTAAAATTGTGGCGGCTAAAAATCAAAGAAGAACCCAAAATTACCATAGTGACATTAGATCTAAAGCTTCTCATTACCATCACATTTCTTCTCATTACCGTTATTTAAGAAAAGGAAATAATCTAATTACTATACACATAATACGGGAGCTGGCAAAACCAAGTTCCAAGTTGCAGGATAACCATGTGCTTCAGTACTTATCACCAACCCCAATCAAAACAGGGTACTGAAATCACATGCAGGTTAATTTGGAAAATCAGACACTAATAATGATTTGCTTTTTACAAGTTTCATCAACTTGAATAATCTATTTATACTTTTTTAAAAGTCTCTTTAACATAAGAATCCGATATGTAATAATGAAAGAGAGTTTGCAATTGCGTCTCGTCCGAATTAACTATTTAAAAACAAAAGAAATATATACAGGCCAATGTGACTTGACATTTTTCATTTAAAAATGCCAAAAGGGCATTAATTATTAGTGCAAATAAATTAAAAAAAAAAAACCTTTATTACTAGGGTACGTAAAAGGTTCCTCAAAAGGAACAATATATTGCACAATGCACACTAACAGAGAAAGAAGAAAAGAGGAATACGAAAAATTGACATACGTACGATTGTGTTCCTTTATTTTTAAATTTTTTGGATAGAGATAAAGACGCTTATGTTGTTGATAGTGTCACTTATTATTGAACCCAGAAAGAGGGGAGGGGGTAGGTTTAAGGTTAGAGCGCATTTGCTGCAAGGATGTGATGGGTGGATGAATGTCTTTAATTTTTCATGACAACAATGATAAAAGATGGTGTTTTAGTGCAATGAAAGCAGAGAATGCTTTAGGTGATGTACCTAACTCCAATGAAGTCTCTCCAAATCATTATTGTCAGTTAGAGATTACGAGTTTCATTTGCTGACAAAGTACCCAATCCTCCTCTAGCTTGCGTTTTCATTAACTTCCCTTGCATTAATTTGAACTGAACTGTGGTAAATTTGTAATGCATGAAATTATAGATGGTGGCAACCTTGAACTGAAACCCCGGAAACTCAAAGTGCCTTTACAGACTTGAATCAAAGTGTCGAAGTTTGTGCGATATTTGGAGGTCCCATCGAAAAATAAAAAATGTTAATTATGATGCTTACGATAAAAAAATATTATTAATGTTAATTATGACTTTTTACATATATGCTTGAACCCTGACTATTTATAGAATGTTTAATATAGTGTTTTTTTTAATTAATTTTGAAGAAAATAATAGCTTATACTTTTAAAAATTCTCTTAAAAAATTGATAACAAGTGAATACCAACCAACGTTCACAAACAAGCATAGAACTTTGGCGAATGATTAATTAGTGGCACTTATTAACATAGACACACAGTCATACATTAAGGAAATTTTGGTAAAATTAATTCATCAAATGATCTATTTAATCTTTTATCTTATTAATTTGATTTAATTTGATCTTTTATCTTTAGAAAGTTCATTTTGATATTTTATATTTTAAAAAAGGATTTTGAATTAACAGTGTTAATGATTTAAAAAATTGGTAGCTAAAAACCATCATAAAATGTAACATTTTTTTATTTTATCTTCTTCCTCTTCTTCTTCCATCTCTTTCATCCTCTCGATTATTCACTAAATAACACGTCGCTAACAAAGATTCCAAAATTTTTTTTGCATCGGATCTAAGCGCGTCGTCTTCAACGTCATACTCCATGTCGACAATTCTCCGGCACAATGCCTCAGCGCATCGTCTTCAAGTTCTTCCTTGTCGGCAACCCCTTCTCTATTGTAGTGCTTCATCGCATCATCCTCAACTTTGTCCTCGTCGGTAACCCCTTCTCCGTGACGGTGCTCTAGCGCATCGTTCTCAACTTCATCGCACCGTATGAGATTCACTCCTTTCTTGAATACTCGGTCGTAGAGATGTTGATGATTGCAAAAGAAGGTGCTTTTGACATGTGCATGTTGTGTTGACTGGTGAAGAACCGGGAGGAGGAAGGAGGAGGGAGAAGAAGAGAAGGATGAAAGAAAAAATGATACATTTTGTGATCGTTTTTAATTATCAAATTTTTAAAATCATTAACAATGTTAGTTCAAAACAGATGGAATGATCCTTTTGATATTTTTTTAAATATAAAGAATTAAAATGAATTTTTTAAAAGATAAATAATCAAACTAAATAAAAAAATAAGATAAAGAATTAAATAGGTCATTTAATCTAATTAATTTGAGGAACTAGCTAGAAATTAATAATAATGCTTCCTCGAGTGTCTTTTCTTCAAGACTCATCAAGAAACTCTGGAATCACTTCATTTTTTCCCATTCCTTTCTCACAGACCAAACTATAGAAGATTCTGATCATTGAATTTGCGATAACGGAAAGCCAGATTAGACCGTTTTCCAACTTGACGTTATGAACCATAATTTACGCTCTCATATGAAACATAGTTACACATAATGTCAAAATGGTGGGCAAATAAAGTTGACTCAGGGCAAGCAAGGCCAAGATCCATGTGACGTGAATGATATGCTTAAGGGAAAGGAATAAGGAAAATTAATAGTATGTACATATATATATATATATATATATATATATATATATATGGATCGACATGCATGCATATTGGTATGATTCATAAATCACGAAGAAAAAAAGATAAGCAAAAGCATGGGCAATGGTGTATTTGGTGCATACAAGTGCGGCATGACCTCTTTCTTGATTTGACCTACGAATTGTGTTGCATTACGTATGTGTAAGATAAGCCTTTAAATGGATGGTTGGTCCACTTATTACTATTAAGCCCCATGGCATTAATTTTGGTGCAGTGTGTGATTAACCAATATTTTACATTTCTAATCATGCACCAAAAAGCTTTTAAGAATTTCTCAATTATTGATAGACGTACGTAATCCCAAAAGGAGGATGACAGAGAAAAAATGTTGATCTTTACGAAACAGGTTCTCAAGGATAAGATTTTCCCTGCATAGCAAGCATACGTGTCTTTTCATGTTTTTCAAGCTTATATCATCATTTTGTTCAATATGTTTTTTATACCCAGCGATGACAAGCGCGTATAGTGTCCCTTCGCCCAGTGAAATCGACCTCGTTATATAACCAACGGAAGGTATGTGGAGTAAATTATTGAAGGATTTCTCAATTACGTTTTATTGATATTGCAGAATATATTTAGAGTTTATGTACGTCTAATTGATAAGAGATAAGATAAGATGCTAAGAGATAAAATTATTCTAATTTAAATTAAGTTATACAACTGATTAATACGAGATGAGAAGATAAAAAAAATAGATGTAGTTTTTTCTTCTTCAGAAAATAGATTATGCACATCGAATGTGTAGAGTAATTTTACATTGTTGTTTAATTACAAATCATTATATAAGTATTTCTTGTAGTGTTCTTCTATCATAATTGTAATTTTACTTAGATGATTTATATTGCCCGCAATGAAATGATGTATTTAAGGTAATAGGAAAATATAATAAGGACTAATATTTATACACAAAGGTTTGGAATTAAACCATTTTTGACATATTTAATGGAAAATATTATTTATCAATCACTTTATATTATATAAGATTAAGCAAAACAGACACGTAGTGTCTAGGTTATGTGCCTAAATGTTTTATTTTAAATAAATAAAGAAAAAGATATATTGGAAGTTGTTCCTTCTTTTAATATTTGTTGCAAGACTTAAACTTGGTGAAAGTTCTAAGATGTTGGAACTTCCATTTAGTGCAAAGTTCAAGGGTCACACCCTTTGAGTTATTTAATGTTTCTCTATAATTGATGATCTAGTACTTTTTATTCTCTCATAGATGATCTAGAACTTTTCCGTCTCTCTTAGATGATCAAAAATCTTCCCTCCTCTCTTAGATGATAAACAATTTTCCCTCCTCTCCTAGAAATTTTTACTCCTATCCTATATAAGGATAACTTGTGTTAGAGTTATGAAGTAAGAAAGAGAGAGAAAATTTGAGAATACATCTAAATAGATGTTTGAGAGTAAGATCTCTCTGAAAAAGTTTGAGTGAATACCACCATTATAAGTGAGGTTTGAGTGTACCACCATTTATTGGTAAAGTTTGATATCTTGTACTCATTATTTTTATAGTGAAAGTTTAATTATAGACTGATGTTTAGTGGCTTTTTTAATTCTTCACATTGAAGAAGATTTTTCACGTTAAAAGATTATTGTGTTCTTCTCTGTCTTTTTCCTTTGTACATTTTTTTTATTTTCGCTTCCGCATTGAATTTAAGGGACCACGTCCCAAAAAGATAATAGATAGAAGTTAGTGAATTGTTTGCGAAGATAGTTATCAAGATAAGATAATAACTTTGCCTAAATGTTTGTCATGTTTTTTTTTTTTTTAATTAAGAGAAAGATAATAGAAGTTAGTGAATTGTTTGTAAAGATAATTATAAGGATAAGATAAGAACTTATGAATGTAGTTGTATGGATAAAATGAATGTAAAAGTGTGTAAATCAAAAAATCTTATTTGCTTTATATATAATTACATATACCATTGATGTAAAACCTGTTTTATGACCTACTAAAAAGAACGAGTTTTTTTCTCTTTTAAACTCTAAAAGATCCAAATCCGTGTGGAAAAGAGTGTGGATGAAGGAGTTTTAATTGATAAAAGACAGCCCCAATCACACACACATGTTTTCATCACAAAGAGACTCTTCTTACGCGTGAACGAAATGCATTTGCAGAACTAGAGAAAATGAAGTGCACTTTGAGAGTCCAGTAAACAGGTAGCGGTGTTTGTGGGAATATATAATCATGGGCGAGGGAGAAGATATTCCATTTTCACTTTGATTTTACGTTTGGTTTAGTTTTTGTTTTGTATTTCTAATTGGTACTACTACTTAATAAATATTATCAAAATAAACTATATTTTATTTTAAGAAAATACAAATGTTATATAAATGAATTTTTATAATTTTTTTCTATTTGCTTAACAATTATTAAAACCAATATAATCATCACCGAAAATATATTAACTGAGAATTAAATGTAAAAAAAAAAAAAAAAACTAAACACACCCTTAACTTTGTCCTTCCCATCACAAAAGTATATAAACGATTCTTTAAACACTTTGTTAAAGAATGACAATATAACATAACATTACATTTGCTCTATACATAATATTATGACTAAATAGTTTATGCAATAGATTTATGTTATCATTTAATGACAAATTATTATGTAACATAATTTTTTTAACTTTTACAATAAATAGTTTAAAATTTTATTTATTAAATTTTTAATTGATCAACATTATAATACCTTTATACTAATGATGCATAAAAATTAAACTCTAATATCATTTAAAAGTAAGAAAATACTTGAATCTTTTATTTCTCTTGTAAATTGCTTGGAAATAGTAGAGAAAATAAAATAATTCTTATTTACTTGAGTTGTTTCTCAAGCTAAATTATACACATTTTTAACAAATAAAAAGCATGCTAAAAACTATGAGAAAAGTAGAGAGAATAAGGGGGAAAAACAAAAATTAGGAAATAAGAACCAATAATAAGTTGTCACATGCTCGTGAAGGATATATTAATTTGTCAAACTGCAAACTAGAAAGGCTCCCTAAACCTCCTACTACATATAGCTATGAAACTTGGCAGGACCTAACCAAATTCATCACAAACTCTTTTAAGAGTAAAGGTTTTGGATTGAGGACAATTGTTTTGAGATAAATTATGAATTTCATCTGCAGTGCTATTTAGTACTAATAGCATAAGCACGAATTGCACAAAATGCAACGTGGAGTGCTGTCCTTTTTTAAAAAAAAAAGATTAATTCAGAATTTTAAAAATATAAATTGGGATTTGATGGAATACATGATTCATATATGTTTTATGACGAAAATTAATTTTAAAAAAGGACAGTGTTCCATGTTGCATTTCGTCCAATTCATGCTTATATTATTCCTATTAAATAACAACACTGTTTACAATGCTATTATTTAATAGAAATAACATAAGCACGAAATAACTTCATTATAATCTTATGATATTTGTAACATCACCAAGGACAAAAAGAACAAACAAATATATATATTCATGGACTTACACATGTCTTTTGCTAATTCAGATGAAAATTATGGATTCTGACCAAGAAGTACAAGACAATACCAACTCTCCAACTGGGCCATTAACGCGTGTAAGAGATAAAAGGTGGAGTCTTTAGTTTCTATGAAGGAGAAAGCAATAATAAATTAAGTTACATGGTTAAGTTATGAAGAAACTTGAAGAAAAAGTATTGAAGAGTTCATACTTAGGCCAAATGTGAGTATTTTATCTAGAAAAAAGACCAAAGGGGAGATGAGAAGAGTTGTATGGACCATGTTTTTTCTTCATTAATAAACTTGATGTTTTAATTGTCTTTTAGTGGAACACTTTATATTGTCATTTAATACTATTTGTCCATTTTTTATGGGAATGGAGATGAAAAGAATCAAACCTATTTTCAACTCGTTCTATTCCCATCTTTAGTTGTATATGAGAATTGAAAACGAAAAATAAACACAATAATTGATATGTAAAAGCTCATATTAAAAACATTTAGTGACAATATAAAATACACTTATATAAAACTAGTAAATTACTCATGAATTACATAAATATTTTAAATTTAAATAAATTTATAAAATAAGAAATAAAGATATTTTTATTATTTATAGTGAATATTATATTATATAAAATAGGAATAATAAAAACAATTTAAAATTAAATAAATCACATAAATTATTTAAATCAAAATACAATATTTTTATAGA
>PYAF01001513.1:328926-343641 GCA_007407185.1 Glycine tomentella | reverse complement strand
CAATGTGAAATGGACCAAGAAAATAGCCAAGATTTTCGGCTGATTTTGGTGGCTACAAAATTCAATATAGGCTGCCAACAAAATTCAATATAGGCTGCCACCAACTTTAGCTTGTTTTTCTTTTCTTTTGACTTGCTTTGCCAACCAATTTCACGTGGCTTCTAGATGGATGGTGCAAACCAAGTTTGAATTCTAACATGATATACGGTAATATCCATACTCTAGTAATAAGTCACCTTTCTGTGAAAGATTTAGTACATAACGAAAGGTTTACCTTTACCCTTGCACCCTTTTTTTAAGCTTTAAAAAATATCAACATGAACTCACAAAAGAAAGACATAGGATGCTACCTTTTCATTGAGAAAAAAAAAATTGTGACTTTTATTGCAGAATACCCTTATAAGTTTTTTTTGGATAAACAAATGTTAATTTTGTTAAAAATGTTAGTCAAAGAAATTCAAATCCTCTCCTTCTAATCAAGCCTCCCCTTCCAACCATCAAGCTAATCTTTTGTCTCTCCATAATACCCTTATTAGTTCTGCAGCCTCAGATGGACAATGAGAAATAGGATTGGTTGTCCTTTATAGGTAATAGTCCTAGCTATATTAGCATATTTTTTAACCAAACAAAATTAAGGTTAGAATTAATAGAGGATTAGAGATTTAATTTAATTTTCATTCACATTTCGGTAATTCTTAGTCCAATTTTATTTGTTGCCTGCAGAAGCTACTACAGGTGCTCTCATCGAGATTGCAATGTCAAGAAAAAAATTCAACGTCGATTGTGGTAACAACCTACGACCTTGTCGATAAGTCCGCGGAAAGCTTCGACCAAATCTTGAGAAACCTACTCGTAAGCAACCTAGTATGTAATGTCCCTCCCACATTGGAATAGAATATGAAGGGATTATTAATGGAAGTTAATCATGTCATCCAAAGGACCTTAATGCCGTGGATATATAATTGACATAATATATACCTAGCTTGTTTGTTTATTTTCCCATCTGAAGCATGTGATTGTCAACATTATGTTTCTGAAGATACTCAAAGTATCGTCTTCTTAAAACAATTATGTCATAGAATAAGCACAATATCTTATGGGTTCAAAAAACAAAAATAGCCAAAGGGTTAGTTCAATTGGTTGAATAGTAACGAGTTGTTATAATCCTTTGTATCTATATTGGATTCCTAGGCAAAAATACTCAACAAAATACATGCGAATTTGAAATTTTTAGACAAATCGAATCCTTAGCTTCCAGAAAGCAAGCACCAACATTTGTGCATGCATATAGTGTGTAGTAGTTACACACTCAAATACTATATATATCATATTCCTTAAAACAATTTTTATATATATCATTTCATGTTGGAATGAAAATCTTGTCGCAATCAACTCCACCAAAACTCTTTCCCAAGCGCATTAACATTGCAATCACAAGCAAGATAATAGCAGCAACCCCACCTAAGAAAACAGCATACCTCGTGCTTCTATTAGTACGCCTACTATTACTAGCAACTCCCATCTCCGCGGTTATCATTGCCACCAAACGTTCCACTGTCTCGTTATTTTGGTTATGATTGTCCCCACCAATGAGACAAGACGATGTAGAGGAAGAAGAACATGAAAGCTCGCGCGAGCAATAATCATGCACCCCTAATTCGCTTCCACTAGATTCATCCTCCTCCTCCTCCTCCTCATAGAAGGACATTGATCTCACTTCATGACTACTGTTACTCTCATCACCCTTTTCCTCTGAATGAAAAAGTCGTCGACCCTTCAATTTTCCCCTCTCAATGGCCTCCCTACGCTCTTGAAGAATCTCTTCAACTTCCCTATCGTTGGTCCTCGTTGCGTTCTTCGATGCGTCTTCTTCCGGTGAGGGAGACTCGTCTTGTTGAAGGTTGAACATGAGTTCTCTTGGAGAATATTTGCGTGGCTTCTGAATGGTTTCGTTTGAATATTGAAGGGAATGTTTGTGTGAAGCTTTTGTTGTTGGTGGTGTTGGCTTGGATTCCTTAAAGGCTTACCACTCTTGCTCCAGCTTCTTGAAACGTTGGTGGAGTTGTTCTGTTTCCTTTGCTCTTGCTTCGAAGCCTTTCATGGTGGGGACCTTAATTTATTTATGATTAGGGTTCTCTTTTTCTCTCTTCTTCTTTTCATAATTTTTTCCCTCCTCTTTTTTATCTTTTTATGGTTTGATTTCCTCTCTCAATCTCATCATGGTGTTGGATTCTTGTAGAGATAACTCAAACTAGCGGTTTCATTCTTGTTTTGAACGTGATGAGATTATAGCTGGATAGAAACTAATTTACCACTTTTTGTTTTTTAAATAACATTTATTTTCTTTTAAATTGGAGTTGATACATTGTTGAAATGATTGGTTTGGATTACGGGAATCCACCAAGATTTTCTTGACCTTAATAGAAAAGATTTGACCAAAATCGGATCTTATCTTTTTACATGTATATAAATAAAATCGGATCTTATCTTAAAAGCATTCCTATGTTTAATGTTTCATCTATAATTAATTAACTTTGTATAGTTGTTAATTTATCAATTTCATTTTTTTTATCTTTTAATTATATTTGATTATTGAAAATCTTTAAATAAGTTTTTTATGAATAAAAAATTATCCATATTTTTATCAATTATTTTAATTATTTATTATATTATATAATTTAATAAAAATATTATTTTTTTAAAATACATATTAAGCATGGAAAATTAAGCGCTCGATTTGAAAGAGCCTTTTTTTATTTTTAAGATTTAATTTTTATTTTATTTTGACTCCTTATTTTATGTTTTTAAAAAATAAAATATTGAAAATATGTTTGGTTTAACTATTTCCAATAAAAGTTTCTAAAATATTTTTATATTAAAGTTACAAATATATTTTAAATAATAAGAATATATTCATATCAATACATAATTTATAAATAAATAAATTTATGCATACTACAAAAATACAAATATATGCTAATTATTTATTAAATAAATAAATGTATGAAGTTTTTATTTATTTATTGGTATATCCTAAATAACATTAAATTAAATTTATTATTTGTGTTAAAAATAAATAAAATTGTTATATGCAAATTAATAAAATTGTCAGTCATGCTGATGGAGATTGCGGAAAAGGAAGCAGAAGACCTGTTGGTAAGAGGTGGAGGTGTTTCGTGGAAAGAACAAACAATAAACAAAAACTACACTTACTGCCATCGCGTTTTCACTCAGCGTTTTCAGCTGCTTCCTTCAAAATACCTGAGACAATATTGTTTTCAATTTTCAGTTCTATTTTTAAAATATTTTCCAACAAAACTTTTCAAAAAGTAAAACAAGCATATTTTTATCATTGTTTTTCATTTTCAAGGAAAATGAAAATAGAAAATGACCTAAACTAGTGTCATTTAAGTTTTTCCATGTATGATTTCCGAAAAACAAACAATATCTTTTCTACCAAATGTTTCTTTAGTGATTTTTTTTTTTACAAGCTTCATTACTTTTAGTTGTAATTCAACTAAGAGAAAAACAAATTTATTATTTCATGTGTAGAAGTATTAAAGCAATTATATATATATAATTATTATTATTTAATCATGTTGTGAGAAAAAAATTCACGTTAATTGTGGCCCGCAACCACCAGTCAAGCCCAACCCAAAAGCCCAATCCAAAATTCCTTTGGATTTATGTTGAAAAATTATTTGATTGTCTTAAAACTTTTGTAATTGAGTATTTGTTAGAGATTTATTAAGACTTTTTTTAAAATATATATAATTGAGTGTAATTGACTATTTTTAAGAGAAAAATATATATTTATTTTGAAATTGTAATTTTTTTAATAAAAAAAAATTAGACCCACTGACCAGCCTATTTGATCCGCAAAATTTGTGGGATGGGAACAGATCAATGTCATAAGATAGTGTAAGTGTGTGGGGTAGGTTGACCTGGTCCGATGCCAATGCGAGCAAGTCTTACGTGGGATGGATCAGCCCGTATACTCACCCCTAATCAATGTCATGATCAGCATGCATATATATATATATATATATATATATATATTGTTTATATATCTAGTTATAGGTGTAAAAAAAGAATATCGAAAATAAATATTAAAAGAAGGATAATATTGATTATCATAAAAAACAAAACCAATATTGATAATATCTAATTGAGAGAATAGGGATATTGAAAGTTTTATGTTATATGTTTTAATTTATAAATACAAAAATAAATAGGAATAGATAATGAGAAGGCTTAAAAATGAAAGAAAAAAACTTATAAAAACTAAAATTGAAATACCTCAAACTTATAGGAATTAAAAAAAACTTATAGGACCAAAAATTAAAAAAATATAAACATACAAAAATTAAAGACATATTTAAACATAAGGAGAATTAGGATACAGTTTTGTTAGAAATATTTTTACATTTTTATATAAATAACAGTTTTCATTTTAAAATTTGAAAAATAAATAGTTATTTATTGAAAAATTAGCAAAAATAAATGCTGAATCAAATACATATAAGTAAACTCAACCTCGTATAAATTATTTAAATTCATTGTACTAGGCCAGTTTCTAATTCTAATGGCTTGCTTGGTCCCCTAATTTGAATCATAATGCAACATCATTGTGTCTTGATGATCACTGACAACCCTTTTCATTTCAGGTTATGGGGTCCAACCTTCTATGATTGCCTTCTACATCACTCCTTTTAATTAACTTTAACAGGCACCCCGGACCCGGACTATCCCCCACGATTCCTTGAAAAAGATATTCAAAGAGAGCTTCATTTAGTTATGTGGCAAGAAGAAATCATGTGGAACACCAAAAATCATGGGAAAAGTGAGTGACCTTAGGTGACAAAAACACAAGGAATTTATACTCAAACCTTTCCGTTCCATCGATTTGATAACAAAAAAAAAATTCTTTCATCATCCACAACTTTTTTTAAGAGCATCTTTTACAAAACTTGGTGCAACGAAAATGAATTAATAAAATATGCAGTATATTTCTAGATGATGGCACATGGTGCAAGGGTAAGATAATCTCTGTTAAAGTAGTGAGATAAAGTCTAGGAATGGCAACGGGGCGGGGGCGGGTATTACATTCCCCGTCCCCGTCTCCGCCCCAAACCCGCTCCCCGCCCCCGCCCCCATTCCCTGTCGGGTTTTAAAATCCATTCTCATCCCCGTTCCCGTTGGGGTCGGGTTTTCCCCGCCCCGCCCCACCCCCGCTATTTCACTAAAATTTAAAAAATAAAAAAAATAATATAATTTTTTTATTTGAAAAATAGGATTAAAAAGTTAATTATGTAACAAAAAAATAATAATAATAAACTCACATTTAAAATATGGGATTATAATTTTAAAATTACAAAACAAAATCAATCAATTCAATTAAAAAAATAGAAAATAATATATTTTTTTTATTTTTTTAATATTATTTATTACGGGGCGGGGAGCGGGGGCGGGGGCGGGGCGGGTATCAGTAACCCCATACCCGCTCTCGCCCCCGCTTTTGGCTATCGGGGAAAACCCGAACCCGAACCCGAACCCGAAAAATTCGATTTTTCCCCATTAAAATCGGGGCGGATTCGGACGGGTACCCACGGGTTCGGATCCCGTTGCCATGCCTAGATAAAGTCCTATAATAAATAAAAATTGAATATCATATAAATAAATAAAAGGTCATAAATATAAGTCTAAAGTATGATGTCAAGTTTATTTATATGATTTATTCGATAGTCAGCTAATATAAATATCTCTAATGTGTATTTTTTTGATCGTACAATAATCTTAACTAGAAAGACCTTTGCATCTACAAATATCTCTTTTCAAAATTATTAACTTTTAAAGACTGTTATATGCTTATGATTTTAATTAATATTTATAATATATATATATTCAAAATTTTCAATTTTCAAGAAATAGCTAATGACACTTGATTATATGTCAAATGAAAATTAGTTAAGATGATAATAATTTCAAACCACCGAATAATTTCTCTTTTTCAATCAAGAGAAATATTACACATTCAACCTTATTATGTCGTTTTTTTAATCTCTATTTCCCATCTTCTCACCTTTAAATTTTTCTTTTTTGTGTGAGAATGATGAAGAAAACCCAAGCAAGTTTTTATTTTCTTTCATTCTCTGCCTTGTTCTATTGGCTTTTGTGATGTTTCTACACGCATGTTTGGTAATTTTAAGATGATGTTGTCATGAAAATGCTCAAGATCGAAGGCCATTATGGTCAAACATAGATGTGTGTCAATGAAATCATGTTAATGCAATTCAATGGTCTACTATTTAAATTTTGGAGTCATCAAAGAAAAGGTGCCGCTCAAAAAGTTAACATGTTTTGAGTGGCGTGAACAATGGCCTCACAAGTCACAAGGTCAGTTCTTTACATTTGAAAGTCTTTGCAGATTTTAATCTTTCTTAACAACAATTTCAACTTCATACTCAGTGATTTCCTTCAAACTTGTACTACTGCAAAGAGTTTATCAATCAAGGCTCCATAGCATTTGATTATCTATTTTGACTCCTCCTAGTTTTCTTATTTAAGCTTCCGTTAATATATACATCATGAAGCTAGCTACTACATTTTATTCCATCAAATTACGTTTACGTTCTTCAGATAAAGAGAGATGTGTAGTGATTGGTACAATTAAGAATAATTAAAGGGAAAATAAGACAGGGAGAGGTATGAAGAATAATTGAAGGGAAAATAAGATCGTAAATGTTGGCATTGACATATACTGATATAAAAATCTGAATAATTAAAGGGAAAATATTCTTAGTTGCTCAAGTTAAAATATTTAAATCTTTTTAAAACAAAATAAATAACAAATTAATAAAAATAAACTATACTCAACTACACAGGGAGAAACTTGTTTTTATTGTGTATATACAACAAAAGTTTATTTTTGTAGTATAGTTGAGTTCAAATACATAATGAAAATAAGTTTCTAATGTATTACACAGGTGTGAAAAACTATTACACAATGGAAATTTATTTTTGTTGTATATTTTTACACAAGGAAAATAAATTTCTGTTGTATAAATGGTAGACATACGCAATGGTAACTTGCTTATGTTGTGATAGACATTCAGTGGCTACTCGCAATAATCAATTGAAATGTCAAGGGGGTGCCATTAGCAAATGAGTGTGCCAATAGCAAAGCTTCTAAAGAGAATTTCCATCCAGACAGCTAGCTAGGCCTTCGTTTCAAATTTGCTGTAGGTAAGGAATTTTGGCCGAATTTAGCTCTTCAACTGGGCTATTATATAATATATAAAGTTCCTTGTACAAACAAATAATATTTATGAAAAAAGAGAGAAAAGTAAAAACTATTTTTTGAGTATTGAAGCACTTAGTGCATTATTTGTCTTATTTCTCATTTGGTAAACACCTCAATTTGTAATATCTATTCTTATATTTGTTGTATTATAAATTAAAATACACAACTTAAAAAGTAAGACTTTTACTCTAAAACATTCTTAATATTATTTCTCTTGTCTTCTTTAGAATTTTATTTCACACATTATTTTTTCAATTAATTAAAAAAAAGTATCTTTCAACCATTTTTATTCACCCTCCTCTTATCTTTATTTATATATTCAATTATCTTTTTCAATCTATCATCTTTTATCTTATCTTTAAATTGATTTTTTCTTAGATTTTATAAAACTAAAAGAAATTTTTTATATTTAGAAATTATCATATATTTTAGTTTGTAATGTTCATTGTAATTAAGTCAGTAATATAATTTATATAATCGCATATTTTTTTATAAATTTTAATTATATAAAATTAATTAATTATCTTGTATAATGTATAAGATAAAATACTGATTTATATTAAAGTCATAAAACAAATTACGAGCATATAAAATAATAGGATGGATAAAACAATTAAAAAACGTGGCTAGAAAATCTATCAATTATCTTTGACTAGTTATAGAAGTGCTAGATTATTGCCTACCACTTGAAGTTCATTTTATTTAATCTAAGCCTTTTTTTGTAAAGATCTAAGCCATCAAGATTGAGTTAGTTATTAAAAACTTAAGTAATTTATATAAACTTATAAGTTATAATTTCATTAATAATTTTTACCTTATCACTCATGGATTATAATATGGCATATGGTGGAATCAGTAAAAACATGACATTTTTAAAGTGCTCTAAATTTAGGTGTAATAAATGTCAATAAGATGCTTTTAATTCAACCCAGTGCTAACCAAAATTAAGAGGTGTTTGAATAAATAATTTAATCGAAAATTCATTTAATAAAAAATATTAATAAATAAAGGCTTATTTATAGGTTTAGTTGTAAAACATATTAAAATAAGCTAAAAAGGTAAATGCCAAGGTCATAAATATTTTTTATAAACTTAAATATGCTATATTAGAATGTTTTATAAGTTTTGAACATCGTCTTAATACTTTAATGGTGTCATAATGTATAAGATAAGGGATGTTGATACATAGATATCTACAGATTTTATCAATATTTGCAGCCATTAATGGATACTTATGGATATCTAATGATATTCACTAAAAAACTTAACTTAAAAATACTTTTTAAAAAAATATAACCATAATCTTTAATTATTCTGACAGGTTTCTTAAAGAAATGATTTAAAGGCAGAAGAACTAAAAAGACATGATTTTTTTTGTCAATTAATAAGTAAAATAAATTAACAATTTTATAATAATAGATAATAAAGTAAGAGTATTTAAGTAATTATAATAATTAATAGATACTAACTGGTATCTTATCCTGTTAGTGAAAATATTTATTTAAATTATCTATTAGTACTAATTAAACTACCAATCTTCTATTTATTACGGATATTATCCACATATATTCGTCAATATAAATATGTCTGTCATCCCTAATTTTTATCCTATAAATTTCAACGTTTTAAATAATGTTTGTGTCATCCATAAATATCAATTTTAACTATCCATGTAATCTATTATGGATTTTATCTGCGAACATTTGTGAATGCATACATTTTTCGTAATCCCTAATCTTCACCGAATAAATTTCAAGAGTTTCAAATAATACATGTGTGTGGATATTCGTGAAAACATATATTTATGTCATCCCTGATTTTCACTAAATAAATTTCAACGTTTTTTCAAATAATGTTTATGAGAACAGATAAAATTCGTAAATTTTTTAAAAGTTTAAAATAAAATATATCAAATTAATTTGTTGAAAAATAATTAGTTAAAAATTAAAAAATTTAAGGTAAAAATATAATTAAGTCTAAAAAATAAGATAAAGAACAAAAAAATATCATTTGGTCTCAATATTATATATAATATAAGTAAAAAAATAATTAGTTATACTAAAAAGTTAAAATAATAATTATTTTTAAAATATATTTTTTACATAATACTTTTCTCTCCGCCTAATTTTTCCTATCCTTTTTTTTCTCAATTAAGACGCATCAATAATTGTTCATTAAAAACTAACTAGTGAATGAAGCAACCATTAATCAATGTGATGCACATGTGTATAATGTGGAAGGCGCCGACATGCGTTTGGTTTAGATTTTTTTGCAAGAGCATAAAATGAGGAATTTTGTTCGCAGCATTCATATGGTGGTGGTAGCGACTTAATAGAAGTAAAGGGAACACGTGGCTTATTATTATGAACACGCAGAGAGAGAAAGAGGTTTCACTTTCACTTTTTTCTTTCTAGTTTCTCTTATTACATTAATTTTTTTAGTACGATATTAGTAGGAAATAATTTCATTTAAATGCATATAATAATTAAATTTTATTAAAAAATTATGAACTTAATTAAAATAGATATTTTTTTAAAATAATTTATTTTATATCTAAAAATTAATTAAGATTGAAATTCCTGAATGATATGATCAATGATGGATCTATTTGTAAGTGAGATATATATTTTTTTACTTTAAAAAATTATATATAATTATTTAATATTTTTATATTTTATTTTTTTTAATTTTATATATTTAAATTTACTGTTCTTATATTTTTATATTTTACATTTTTTAATTTTATATATTTAAATTATTTCCACTTATCAGAGTTGTAGATTCGGCATAACAATTACTTACGTACGAAGAGGTTGGACCTACTGGTAATTGGTAATGACACGGGCATCCGCAGCTGCTACACTACACCACACACAGACACTGACTAAATGGTGGTTGCAGGATTAAAGGTCATGTCTATCTTTCATCTGTTATGACAACTTTACCCTTTCCACTTTTTTTTTTTTTTCCAGTAGCGATGCACCTATTCACCGATAAGCATGACATGAACATGATTTGATAGGACGTTATTGGACATTATTCCCACGTATAAATAAAGTTATCGAAAAAAACATTCTTAATTTAAATAAGTTCTTTTGATACATAATCAAATTTCTCAAAATTTAATTTCTATGACTTAATTAAATTTTAAATTACAGAGATAAGACCATGATAATTTCTAATTGCAACCACCAAAAACAAAACAAAAACAAGAACCTCAACACTTACTTATATCTAGATTCACGAATCGAGATTCAAAGAGAACAAGAGACCATATAATCTGTTGCTCTTCCAACTTGTGTGCAACAAATAAAGGCAAGTTGCCAAACATGTTCATAAAAAAGATAACAAAATACCATCTTTTTTCTTCTGGTAAATATAACAATGGTGCAGAAAGATGTTAAGGTCATGATGCAGCGAATCGAGGAGGAGGTTGGGGACGACAACGAAACATGGACGATGCTGAGGTCTAAGCGGCGAGGTTACAGTCTGGTCGGAGGACTTGCGGTGTTACTCTGGCGGTGGTGCCGGGAGGAGGAGCGCGCTGAGCCTCGGAGGAAGGCGGAGGATGCTAAGAAGGGAGCGGCGCGGGTCTGTTTTGGCACAAATGATTTTTAGTGAGGGTGAAAATGACTTTTTAAGAATAAAAAGTAAATAAAAATCTTGAAAACTGGTGTTGCACCGGTGCACCACTTAATTGGTAATTCAGCCTAGACAAAACCTTGATTTTGACTTCTCGTATTTTTTTGGTTTGTGCATTTTATTGGTGAATTTTAAGGTGAGGTTCAAAAGACAAGGTTCACGGGTAAGGAAGTGATTTTTATTGAATATAGCAGGTTTGGAAGAAAAAAAAGAAATTATTAGAAATTGTATAAGAATTTATGATTTTAAAATCGTAAATTCCTATACAACTTTAAAATCGTAGGTTTTTTTTTAGTTTAATTATTTTAGGATTTAGGATTTTAGTTTAATTATTATAATTTGTTATTTTATTTTGTTCTATTTTTAAAAATGGGTAAATGAGATAATTTTTTCTCTAATTAATTTTTAAAATATAATAAAGTAGTTAATTTTTATTATTTAATTATTAATAATTTAAATTTTTTGTTTTGGTTTAATATTTTACACATATTTTTAAATCATTGTAATAAAATTATGATAATTTATGTTATAATTACTTTGAATTATATTTAATATTTTAATTAATTTTGTAAATTATTGTAATAATGTTTAAATTGGAACTAAAACAATGAGGTCGTTCGCTTTCAATTTTTTTTAACTTAATCATCAATTTGATTATTTAACAGTGCAATTGCGATCAGTAAAAGAAAATTATATATGCAATAAGTAACTATGCAATAAATATGAGACCTGTATTTAATTTACTCAAATATTTGATACATAATTCATAAGAGAAATTGCACGGTACACTCACCAAGGTTTTAAATATGAATAAGTTTCTTATATTGTTATTCAGATTTAATAATATAATGTAATTTATTAATATGAATAAAAAATTCCAAATAATATTTCAGTAATAAGTGATTTTATTTAAATTAAAATGTTTAGATAAAATTGATTTAAATAAAATTATTCATTTAATATTTTAATTAGCCATTCAAATTTTCACTTTACACGACTTTAAAGTCGTGAGTAAGCATACGATTTTAAAGTCGTGAGGGGGTGTGGATAGCAAACAAGAAACAAAATGGGGTGCAGATAGCAAAAAAATAAAACAAAACTTAGAAAAAATAAAAAAATATATAAATTAATAATTAAAGTTATATATTTATTAAAATAATATATTTATTAAAATTGTTTCTCTTGTTTTGCTTTTAATTTTTCAGAAGTGGTTGGTTTTGAATGATGTTTTGGATTTTTTTGCTTTGGGAGACAAATTGCTCGACGATGATCCTAGAAACTATGTTCATTCGTTGCTCATGTTTAGCTTATTGGAGTTTCCCTTCTTCTTTGTAGAAATCTTACTTGGACATAAAGAGGGGAAAAAATGCCCCTGCTATGAACTGGATTTGAAGAATTAATCAACAAAACAAAAGTTACCCAAATGTTCTAATTTTGATTTGTCAAATAGTCACCCAAATAAAAATATCACTTTCATTTTTTTATAGATCCGTTTCATCCACTGTTGCCTGGCCGCATACTGTTCGTTGTGGCTGTCGCCAGAAAATGAAAACGATAGTGGCGCCAAATTGGCAAAATCGGTGAACGAACTCACGACCTCACTTTTGTGATACAAACCTTCAAGAGCTGTAACTCTTATTTTCCAGATCTGACATGGTGGCTTCGTCCTCTTCTTCTCTTTGCCCAGAATCTCCTTCCCCCACACTCTGTCCTCGTTAGTAACTCCTATTTTCACTCTCTTGATTTTTCCTATTTTCCCAAACTGAATACAATATTTGTCCCCAGAACCCTACTATACAATCAAGAAAATGAAGAAATTAACAATGTTATAAAGCCGATCGATGAACAAGGGGAAATTTCACCCGATTACAAATTTTTCTATTATCTCCATTTCAATTAAAATACAACATCCATAATCAACTTAAACCAGCAGAAAAAGAAAATTTCACTGTAACTTAATCTATTGTCCTTTTGAAGAACGATCGGAGTGGTGCGTCCGAGAAACTAAATCATTTTGGTTTTGTGGACGCACTCTTTCACTGCCTGAGGTTGAGGCTGTTGGTGTTGTTCATGTTGTTCCCGACCCTCGTCCTTGAATTGTGGCTCCTTTGGAGGAGAAGACGACAACGCTGTTGCCATTTCAATTGGGGTAATTTTTATTGTAAAAGTAAATCAAAAATTCATTTTCAAAATAAAAGCGTTAGCATGTAACCGGTCATAAATCTCGACCGTTTATTATTTTAATATTATATCCTGTGGCTCACAACCCTGGTTCACCGGTGTCCCTGGAAATTCACGTCTTCATATTAGACTTGACCCATTTTATTATTTGCTTCTCTGTTGGGTTTCCTAGTTTTGTTAGATTTGGGTGAAACAAGTGTTATTTTCTTAGTTATGTTGCTTTTGAGTTGAACTATTATGTGTCCCCATGTGATGTATGGGATAATATTGACTTTAAATATATTTTATATCTCTTAAATTTGTGGTATGTGTTTTTATTCTTTTAAATTGAAATTTAATTTTTTTAGTTAATTGCTTAAATTCTCAAAATATTTTTTTAATTTCTTTTGGCTTGTTTTTAATAATTTGAATGCATAATTTTGTGATGATTTTTTTTTTACTTTACGATGGGCTAAATAAGCATATGTTATTTTGACCGACAAAAAATAAGTTTTAATTTGGGAAATTAAAAATGATAGATTTTTAAATTTGAGAGACTAAAAATATATTTAAATCAATTTTCGGAGAAAAATAATTAATTTTGTTATTGTATATGTATATGTGTGTATATATAATTGTATATTAAAAAATATGCATAGTTAAAAATATTTTTTAAAAAGTAAAAATAATTTCACCCAAAAACTTATATTTTGTAATCTACTTTACAAAATAAATTAAGATATTATATAAAATATAATATGTTATTTTACTTAAAAGTATAAGTTTTGAATTAGAACAAAATAAATACTTTTTTTGCAAATATTTGAGTTACTATAATATGTAGGAGTTTTAATTATTTGTAGAGTATTTTGTCATCTTAACACTAATTGTATTTGAAGTTGAAAATAATTACTTTACATTGTTAAAAGGTAAAAATTATTATTTTCATTATTATTGAAACATGAAATATGAAAAGAAAAAAAAGTAAAGTCTTTAGGATAATGTCAATAATTTGTTAGATGATGATGATGATGATGATGATGATGATGATGATGATGATGATGATGATGATGATGATGATGATGATGATGATGATGATGATGATGCCATTTAGTTTTATTTTTCCCGTTCAAAAAAAAAAAGAATGATGATGCCATTTAGTTTTATTTTTTCCAGTTCAAAAAAAAAGGTTTAGTTTGTTTACGAAAAATAAGATTTTCTGTTTTTTAAATAGACACGACGACATACAAAGCTACATGAGTTATATAGATAAAAAGTGGGAAAAAAATACAAGAATTTAAAAATTAGCGTTAAAATGTTAGTTACTTGAAGTAAAATATAAAAAAAAACTACTGCAAACTACTAAAAAAATTATATATCAAATATTACTAAAAGTCAAAATTGTTTCAAAAATAACTAATAAAGAAAGCTAGAAAGTACAAGAAATAACATGCCGAACATGCACTTAATATTTTTTTGTTTTTAGCTTCAATCCAAAGTTTAGAAATATTTAGTAAAAAAATAGAAAAATAAGTTACAAAATTCTAGAATTTTGAAGAGATAAAATGCAACTAATATTTTAATTTGCGTATTGAACATAATAAATATTT
>PYAF01001513.1:298320-316096 GCA_007407185.1 Glycine tomentella | reverse complement strand
TTGGGGATCACCTTAATTGCAGCCTTGAATTAGGCCTTAAGCCCAGTTTCTACAACTACAATCTTTTTTAGAAAAGATTTTATATCTTTCATGCCATAAATATAACACATAAATGCATATTAACAAGAGGAAAAAGAAGTTTCAGGCTTTCTTCATACCCCATTTGGTTTACATTTTCTGTTTTTGGCCATTTACTTTTGTTCCTTCTCTGCTCCCAAAAATGAGCTCATTTAATTGTGCATCATATTAAATGATCCTTGACAGGAAGAGACACAAGAGGACATTGAAAGCAAAGATGAGGAGGAGCAGATATATAATCCCCTAAAATTACCAATGGGATGGGAAGCCTATAGCTAATTGGCTGTATAAGCTACATGGTCTGGGTCAGGTATTATATTTTCCATTAAAATTTCGGAAACTGAAATCAATATTAGAGAAAAGCTTTTAAAAAATTATTGTTATCTTTGCCACACCTGTTTATTTAACAATTTTTGTAAATTGAATTTTTATCAAGATAGTGGGTTGTGCCATTTTACTAGGCTTAGTATGTTACAATATACCCTATTTCAATTAATGCTTTGCTGTTATTTTTTGTATTGAATTCTAATTGTCCTTTTTTTAGTCTTATTTTAAAAGCAGTAGTACTTATTTCAATTAATGTTTTGCTGTTATTTTTTGTATTGAATTCTAATTGTCATTTCTTGTGTTGCCTAATGCTCTTGTTATTTATTTACCATATTTAGGAAAATTGAAGAAAATATATACAATGGAAATGTCTTATTTTATTTGAGTAAATAATGTTATTTCTATGTTTCTGGTTGTGATTAAGTCATTTATTTTCCATGTTCATACAAAATTATTAAAATAAAGTTACCGACGGATTTTTCGACGGAATGGGCCGTCGGAAATTACCCACAGTCAGAAATTTCCGACGGAATATTCTGTCGGTAATTTCCGTCGGAAATTACCAACGGACACCAAAATCTGTCGGTTAAATTTCCAACGACCGTTTTTTCAACGGATTTTTGTCCATCAAAAATTCGACATTTCCGACGGATTTTGACCGTCGAAAATACCAATTTTTTTTGTAGTGTATCAATAACTAAGAGAAGTAACAATCTGTTACTGATACATCTTTTTGAAATTTAAATACACTCCTAGCATGTATTTGATACAATCTTTCATACTTTTAATATCAATTGAATGATTTAATTTAACTTTTTTTAATCTTTATCAATCTATCATTTTCAATATTTTTAGTTTTAGTTTATATTTTAATATTTTTAAAAGAAATTATCAAAATAATTTAAAATAATAACGCATAACAATATATCTATAATTCTATAACAATATATAATAATAATTTCTTTACAATTTTTATCCTTCAACTCCACTTGATAACCGATCTTACAATTTTTAACTTATATTAATACCGCATACCTGAAATCTTTCTTATCAACAATGTACTTTCATTTTTTTTTAATACTTAAATATATTTTTAATCTCTTATATTAAGATAAATTTTTATAATCTTCCAAATTTACAAATTTATTCCTTTTAATTCATTAATTAATTTTAAAAAATGTTATTTTTAATCTCTCGTGATTAATTTTTAAGGGTTTAAATATATAATAGTACGTGACAAACAAATTACACATAAAATTTTAAATGCATTTCAGAAAAAAAATGTCGTGCCATTCCTCGTGTGGACAGTGGACGTAGTGTCGTGCAGATCCAATCTGGAATTTAGTTAGCCGTAAGGCAAATCCTCTAGGAAGACCTTCATGTTCAAAATATATATGCAAAGATTAAGATTACAGTTTATTTGTGTATAAATTTCTCTATAAATACTTTTAAAAGAAGAAAATAAGAAGAAAAAAAATGAAATAAACTTATTGATAGGCTAAAATAAGTTTTTCATTAGTTAATTTGTAGATGTCATCTCATCTTTTAAAAAAGTTATATTGGTAAGCTTTTAAAAATTCGTTAATGGAAAACTTACTTTTACTTATAAAAAAATTCATCTCATTTTTTTCTTATTTTCTTCTTTTAAAAATATTTCTAGAGAAGTTAACCTAAACAAACCCTTAATCATAAGCTACACTTCTTTTCATTTCAAATTTTAATTTTAATTTTTGCCGTCAGGTGGCATTGTGTGACATCTCAGACTTGGTTGAATTCCTTTCCAATCGATAAATTATATTTTTTTTCAAATGTGAACGAGTTTAAGATTTCCCTATCCTAAAACAGAAATGGTTTAATGATAGCGTTCTAACAACCTTGAAGTTAATAGAATGATGCAAGCTCAATAAAAGATTAATTTTGACTATAACGCTATAATGATTTAATAAACAAACAAATAAATAATTTAGTACACGGAACACACACATATCTAATAACATATGTGTAGTACACTAAAGAGTGATGTTACGTGACTAAGAAAATGACACCCTTGGAAACGTTATTAAAGAACAAGATTTTCAACCTTGTCTATAGAAAAAATCCCACTTCCAAAAACCAAGAGGAAAAGCATTGTGTATTATAAATTAAAACGTTTGACTAAAAAATAACGATCTAAATCTATCTGATGATGTACTGTATACATTGCACGCAACATGAATCCTCTCAGAATCATAAATGTTACAGTCCCCACAAAATTGACATCAACATCACAAAATAGACTGCACATTGAAGACATATGGGGTAAAAATGATCACATGCTCGAGGCGTTTGGGCATATGAACGTTTCATGGGGTCGCATAGTTTGTTGTGGCCAAAATCAGCAAAGTATCAAAACCCCGGAGCCCTCAAAATTAATAGTGGACGTCTACTACAAGGACCCACCACAAGAGTCATCATTAGCCTTCTGCCAAGAAACTCCACTCCCACCACAACCATTAGACAGGACTACACAAATTTGGAATTTTTTACCAGCATTCACTCTTTATATATAGCTATTTTCCATTATATTTTTGCAATTTTGCATACTGATACATGTATAAAACAAAGAGTATATTTATAAAGATATTTTTTCCAAAATCAAAAGAGCTATACATACATATTTTAATCCACCTATCATAATTCATTAGGTTTATAAAATATTTCTTTTGTTTCAATTCTAGACGAGCTAGGAGCATAGGATTTCAAATTCGGAGTGTGTTTCACTGTTGAGTGTCTACAAAAATTGTCGTTAGATTGTTTCTCCTTAATCATAATCCTGAGTTCAAATTCTAGATACACGTAGATCTAGATGCATTAAATATGAGTACGTTAGTATATAAAGTTAAAAGAACTTTTGGAAAAAAATTACAGAAAAAAATTAATGTTTTTATCATAAAAAATTCTCAAAAACTCTGATTCAAAAACAAAATTTTTATCATAATAAATTCTCAATTACATAGAAAGAGAAATTTGCAAATCATAAAAATCTTCTGATTCAAACAAAATTACATCTTATTAAATATACTTGAATCTTCTAATTCAAGCAAAATTACATCTTATTAAATATACTTGTAATATGTATCTGATGATTTTTTTTTGTCCATTCTAGTTGTCGAAGATCCCATATTAATTAATGATGAGATCAAAATAATATATAAATTAGATAATCCTCATTTTATAAATCGATTTTGTAAGTTGAGTTAAATTCATAATCCATATTATAAAATGGTATTAAGATGCTATTATAATCTATTTTAACGATTGTTTTTGGATCTATCAAATCATTATCGGACAACCCATAAATGTTCACTATGCCACACTTCATATGTTCAATCCTCAACTTGAAAGAATCCTCAACTTGAAAGAAGTATGTTGAAGATTTCACATAACTATAATAAGGTTAAAATAATGTATATAAATGATGAAAATTCTTATCTTGTAAACAGATTAATGTAAAGTTAAATAGGACTAAAATTCAAACTATAAAATGGTATAAATACTTGCTGCTGGGCGTGGGTTATAGGAGGGTACACATAATATGTTTAATTATATTTGATTTTGTGATTACACGGGTAGATTAGACGAAATTAAGAAAGAAGAAGAAAAAAAAAAAAAAAGACAGACCTGGGGGGAAAGACATGCCATGAAATATGAAACATAATGCCACATGCCTTGTCTTGAGCATCCATTCTTTGTACTTCTTTTTCCTGACTCATAAAAGTTGAAAGCTACCAACAGGCTGTCCTTATTATCCATCTTCCTCTCTCTCTCAACCTACTACACACACTGGGAGGAGGGGTAGGAAGCCCCTATATTTGGCAAAATAAAAATATTAAATTATTTGGTTGAACTTGTAACTTGGAGCATATCATCCAGACCTTTTTGCCTCTTCATTGGTCTTCCCTTCTCTCTCTCTCTCTCTCTCTCTCTCTCTCCTCCTTCTTGAAGTATCAACTTTCAATACATTATCCACTCTACTGTGTGCACAAATCCATGACTTCATATTCTTTAAGTGGCTAACAGGTATGGTTTTTGGGGATTTCTTACCTAACTTACAATATATATTCTCTCTCTCATTTAATTATTAAAAAAGTCATTTTTCTCTAAACTTATACTATTCACTCCATTGGTTACTCATGGAATTCATGTCAGGCAACGAGTGGTCGGTGAAGGAAGAAGTGAGCATCATATATACTGCTGCTATTGTCTGCAAGTGCAAGTACTCTCTCTTCCCTTCTTTCAGTGACTCTTTATTTTATTTTATTTTATTTATTTTCTATTTTTATGCTTGCAGTTGCGTGCCTTGTTTAGTAACCTTGTGAATTTTTAATCAAGTTGCAACTCTTGCTATCCTTGACTCACTGTTGAAGTCAAGACTTTATTTAATTATGCATGATATTTAATTTAACCCTCTGATGCTGCTTTCTTTCTAGTACGGACAAAAGCTTGTCCAATGTGTTTGTCTTATAATAATTGCCTGTTTGTGTCTGTTAGTTTTTTCATGATTTTTCCTCCTCCTCTATCATCTATCACTTTCTATTCTTGTTCAATTGGACTTTTACCCATGTTTTTTTTTTCACTTGTCTTGTTAATTTAAGTTTGGTTAATTCGCCTTAGTGTCGCACTATTTTTATATATATATTGAACAAATTAATTATGTTCATGCCTTGCTCACTGCTTGGTTTTTTTGTTGCTCTTCATGCAATTGTGTACCATGTAGTATAACAAATATAGAAGGTAACCAAACAAAGGGGGACTTTGAAGAAGTAGAAGGGGGGGGGAGGGGAAAGTTGAATTTTGTTTTTCTTCATTTTTTTGCTATTATGGACTGGAATTTGAAAGCACATTCTTGGGATTTGGTGGATGTGGATAAGGCAACCTTACAACAACACAGAGGAGCAATGGAGGAGCAAAACCGATTTGAAGTTTATAGAATGAAAGGGGAGTTTTCTGTTGACTTGAAGCTTGGTCATCATGTGGGGAATTCTGGCACCGAATCAGCACTAGCCAACAAGTCCAAAGATGCTGCTGCTGCTGCAGGAGTTTCCAAAATGGCATCCTCACCTTCAGGGTCTTCTAAGAGAGCTAGAGCCATAAACAGCACATCCCTCAGAGTGTCATGCCTTGTGGATGGGTGCAATTCAGATCTTAGCAATTGTAGAGATTATCATAGGCGCCATAAGGTGTGTGAGCTCCATTCCAAGACCCCAGAGGTCACAATTGGTGGCCTCAAGCAAAGGTTCTGCCAACAATGTAGCAGGTTTGTATCATATCATGGAATATATTGAGTTCTAGATTGCTTGTAAGTTGTAGTTTGTTCTCTTAATTAATTGCTTTTTTGTGTGTGTTTTTGCCCCCCAGCCCCCCCTCTCTTTTCTTTTCATTGTACCCGGTGTGGACATTTAATCAATTTGTGTCGTTTGCATTGCATCCGTATCCATTATTCATGTTAGCTTCACTAGTACTCATACGCGACCATATTACTTTATTTTGCTTTCTGCTCCCAATTAGCATCTTCACTTAGCGTTTTTTAGAAGTAGCATTTTTTACACTCTAGTGTTTACTTCCTTATTGTGAATTTTCTAAATATAGAAAATTTTCTTTATTTTTTATTTTATAAAAAATTAAAGCATGGAAACAAAATTAACCTTGTCAAATCAAGGAAAGAGAATGTAGTGCGAGCAAGAGTATTAGAAAAAGATTCGCTATAAGCTAATTTCTTAAACCAAAAAGAATCTCAACACCTAAGAGATCTCTTTTCACACTTAAATTTTTCCCGATCACATCATCAGTCTCATCCAAAACACACTAGTTTATGATTAATTCACTTTAATAATAATATAATATGTAGTTCTAAACCCTTGTGTTTATGTTTATAATCCATGGATATACAAATTTTTAAAACCAGTCCCCTCTGCTTTACGGGATATTAGTAGATTGTTTAGGAGCCTCACATGTTTATGGTCTTGATCAATCTTTACGTGTTATTAAGTTCTTCAAATTATGTGACATGTATTTAATAACATTTGATTACAAGTCAATTGTCATGTGGAACTTAATAGGGATCACGAATGGTTCTGTAACACCTAATCATTTCTCTATAATAACTGCTATACGGAGAGAAGTTGAAAATATCTGAGTGCATGAAACACAATTACAGAAGTTGACATACAATCTGAGAGAATGACTTGCCTGTATTGTTCTGTTAATATACCCTGTGCATATTGCTTGTACTTCTGGTAAATCCATGGTAAATAATTTTCACCACATAGTTTCTTGTGCATTTGGTTTAATTTGCTTTGATTCCATGTCATATTACATTGCCTCAATATGCTCACATATCCAGAAACTTTTCCTTTTGGTAGGTTCCATTCGCTGGAGCAATTTGATGAAAGAAAAAGAAGCTGCAGAAAACGTTTAGATGGACACAATAGAAGGAGAAGAAAGCCCCAGCCAGAACCTCTCTCGAGACATGGTAGTTTTTTGTCAAATTACCAAGGTTAGCTTCTGGTTCTAGTTCTAACTTCTACCACATTATCTGAATGGACCCATGTGCATATATGCCCGGATTTCATGCAAAAGAGTAAGAAGTTTCAAGTGGAAACAATGCACTTAGCTATATGAGTGCGCTTCCCACATACCTGATATGGCTGATTTGGTCCATTTATGTCCACGCTCATGACAATCTAGTGGCCACTAATTAGTAGGTCACTACATAGACCAATTGAAAAAGAAAAACATTTTGAGTTAACTCCCATTTGCTTTTGAGTGTATGCACCAATCATTTTGATCTTTGACTTCACAAAATTCGTATTTCTGTTGTTGATTTTATAAATAAGTATTCATTTTAGTAATTAATTTCTATATCATTTTTACTGTCATTTTATATATAAAAAAAAGGGACTAATGTTTTACAAAATTGAAGATTAAAGTGAAGATTTTATATTATAAAAGATTAAAGTAATTGATACTTACAATTTCAAGAATTAAAATGAGTTTGTTTAGAAGATTCTCCTTTTGAGAGAGGAATCTAGACTGTCATCTATAAGATATTTTCCATTATCTATTATTGCTGAAATTAATTTCATAATTTTAATGCCTCTATATATTATCTTGGTTTGCAAAAAATTTAGTATCACCATTCTAACTGGTACACCATCACAGTTGTGGTTGTTTTTAAGGGATTTGTTGATTAGTAAATTAACAATTAAAAATATATAATAAAATCTAAGTTTAATTACAATTTCGACAGTTGATTTTTTAATTAGTAATAATTATTATATATTGTTGTCTAATTATATTTCTCTCACTTCAGAAGAGTCAAATCCTTTTGTCTACTGTGTTCCCAATTTCTCTCTTCATGTACATGTCATATTCACCTTAAAGAAAGTCTTCCCGTGCCAGTACCATACTACATTCAGGATAACCATGGTCAACATAGCCACATATAATCACTTATTCTCAAGAGTTTAATGATTATGCTGATCGTCTAAAATATTTTATACTATTATTTAGTCATAATTCAATGTTAATATGATTTTAAAAATAATTATTATAAAAATAAAAAATTATTTTATACAGTAATTTATAATTGAATAATAATATAAATTTATATTTTATACTTGCATAATTTTTTCTCTCTATTCTCAAGGAGCCCTTGCATTTTTCACATTTTTGTTAACACTCTTCTTTGAGGATAAAGAATAACACTTAAAAAATTCAATGTTTCAGGCACCCAATTGCTACCCTTCTCAAGCCCACACGTATATCCATCCACTGTCATGGTGAGCCCAGCTTGGAGTGCTTCACTTGTCACTTCTTCTGCAGATGCTAGGTTGCACAACCACAACCACAACCACAACCAACAAGACCTTTTTCTTGGATCTTCTCACAAAGAAGGGAAGCAAGTAGCATTCTTACACAGCAACCATCCCTCCACAGCTGCAGCACTCAGCAACCAAACCCCGCCACCTTTTCCATCCTCTTCCGTTCGCCACACGCTTCTCAGGACCGACCCTCTATCAGAAACTTGCGGCGGAGCTAGAAGCAAAATGTTCTGTGAAAACTTAACAACAACAACTAACAATAATTCGGTGCATGACACTACTCCTTGTGCTCTCTCTCTTCTGTCATCATCACAGACGCACACACCAGGGAATGGCTTGAACCAAATGGTGCAGCCTCCTCCCTCAATGTCCCTCATGCAGCCCTTAGGCCTGAGCTTGCAGGATAATAACAGCTTAGAGTCTGTGGATCATTGTTCCTCCATGTATAGCTTGGGTTCTGATCATGGATCCCAGTGCAATGAAGCCGCCCCTCAACTTTTTCCTTTTCAATGGGAATAGATATTAATTATTTTATCTCAAGGTTTATTCACAACTTTGTTTGTTCATTCCTGATGAATTCTTTCCCCCCAAGGACTAGTTAATTCATTCTGATTTCACCCTCCCTTTATAATGAAGGCAATGCCTATGGACAATCATGGTATTTCTATTTGTATCTTCAGGAGATAGAAAAAAACTCAATAATTTTACATAAGATTCATGATGGGAGTTGTAAGAGAAAAGTGTATACGTGTACTCCTTTAGCGGGAATAATGTTACATGTAAACGACAAAATTTAGTTAACATTTTTCTAACTTTAAATAAGTCAAAGATATGAATATTATTCGTCAATCTAATTAATAGTCAAATTTAAAGTTATGTTTGGTATAAATAAGAGAAATAATATATTAAATAAATTTTGTATTTTATCGTGTGCAACAAACACCTTTTATATTTTACTTTAATTCAAAAAAATATTATTTTTTTCTAAACTAAACACACCCTAAGAGTATTTAAACCAAATCAACTTTGCAGTTTTTAATTGTAATTGTTAATAGATATCATTGTGTTTTGTTGAACTTAAATGTTAAAAACTATTCTAAGTAAAAAAAAATGTTGTAAACTATTTGATTTGTTTTCTTTTTTTTGGTTTCATTGTGAATATGAATTTTATATGGTATAAGTTATGAGTAATGAGAAATGACATTCATAAGTGAACATTGATTTTAATTATATGAAGTTGCAAAAACTATGCTATTTTGTGTTTAATATTACTTGGATCTAATTTAATTTTTTGTGTTTTAGTTATTACGATTATGTGATTTTAATCTCTCAAATTTTGATTGGTCAATTGGATACTTTAAATTCTCTCATTTAAAATTAGTTCCCTCCATCTTTATTTATTCCACTATTTAACAAAATTAGTTGGCGTGACAAACCGAGCATGACATGATAATGTACCATCTAAAAGACACATACTCCTAGTCATCCAAACATTTAATGTTTGGTGGGCGTGTCATCTTGTTAAGGTTCCCATCAGTCACCCTAGTTTTTATTTTTTATTTTTTATTTTTTTTTATCTTTCCTTCTTCAAGGCTTCGTTAGATATTATCTCAATATATATTAAAACAGTCCAGTCATGTGTCACGTGTTGGCTGAATAGAACTTATCAATATTTTTTCTTACTTTTCTCTTTTACCACCTCTCTCTCTGTTTTTGTTTTTTAAATTGTAGTTGCACGAGTTCCACACTAGTTTTTGAAATTGAATAAAAAATTCACCGGATGAACTAGAAGAGGGTGTGCATAGAAAAAAGAGGATGATGGTTTAGGGATCAAGAACTAAGCGTTTAATGATGCACCTTGCTCGATAATGAGCATCCTAATAATGCACAAGAAATAAATAATAACAACTCAGGTACATATGTTACTAATGCTAACAATCCTAAGACTAGCTACAACACAAAAAACATCCTCCCATTACAAAATAAACATGGCAGAGCCTTGGACTATTTTATACTTCTTTTTCTTTCCTTTGTTTTTTCCTTTAGGATCAATACTTATCTAGTAGCAACCTAAGTTAAATAAAGACGATCCAAAACAACCTTCAACGAATATGAGTAAATAAGCGTTGTGCAAAAGAAGCTGGCTTAGGTCAACAAATCTGAGTAAAGGAGTGCTTTCCAAAGAAACTAATAGTTTGGACACTGTTGCAAAAGATATCTTTAACAAATTCATTTGAAAGACAAACACGTGTTGGAGAGGAGATAGTAACTAAAAAGTGTCAATATTGACAAACAAATTATATTTTAAAGTATAAAACACTTTTATATTGTGATCCAATTATAATTCATTGTTAATATGAATTTTAAAGAATTATCATAAAAATCAATAAACTTAACATATAGATAAGTTCTAATTAGATGATGTTATAAATTTTTCTCATTGTTGGTGTATAATCTTTTTTTTCAACAAATACACTAAAAAAATGAAGGGTTAAAAGGTGGTACTAGTAGTGAGAAGGTTATTGTTTCCTACACTTTCCATTTGCTTCTTGCATTATCTTTTTGCCTTCCAAAATGACCAATCCGAAATGCAAAATTACACTTCAGAATGTACTCCCTTTTTGGCTTTTGTAATGACCAATCCAGGATGCTAATAAAACATTCCAAAAAGAGTGCGCAAGAAACAACTTGGGAAGTGCTGAAAGCAACATCCTAGTGAAGAAAGGAAAAAAAAAAAAAAACAATAGAACCCAAGGTGGTACTAGGCATTTGAATCCTGCATCTCCCATTTTTTAAATATTCTCAAACTACCATGCAAGGTTGCAACCCGTCGCTAGGGACATTTTGCTTTCTCTTTCTAAGTATGCTTCTCCATGAAGTCCTTTCACCCTTTTCTGTACCTCTTTGTTGTGCTTTATTGCTCTCCATTACTCACCACTCTCTCAAAAACCTCGTCGAAGTGCCAGGAAGCCATATTAGCCTTTATTTGTATACCATAATGATCATTCTGAAAATGCATAGTATCAAGAATACAATACACTTCTGGAATAAATATTCTGGAATAGAAAAAATTCGTTCCAAAATAGAATTTTATTTTCTATTATGGAATGACAATTATGAAATACATATACACTTTCAGAATAACTATTCTGTAATAGAAAAAAATCTTTGAAGAAAAACTATTATAGAATAGGATTTTTCTGTTATAGAATAACAATTCTAAAATACATATATATATATATATATATATTTCTGGAACAACTATTTCATAATAGAAAAAATTCTTTCCGAAAAACTATTCTAGAATAGGATTTTTTCTATTATGCAACAATTATTCCAGAAATGTATATGTATTCCAAAATAACCAATCTATAATAGAAAAAAATATTTCTGGAAAAACTATTTCAAAATATGATTTTTTCTATTATGGAATAGTTATTTTGGAAGTGTAAATGTATTCGGAATAACCATTCCATAATAGAAAAAAATCCTATTCTGGAATAATTTTTTTGGAAAGAATTTTTTATATTCCATAATAGTTATTCTGAAATATATGTACACTTTCAAAATAGTTATTTTGGAATAATATTTTTCGTATTTCGAAATAGTCTACACATGAAGCTTCAAACACGAGAAGTTACATATCAACGATTTTCTTTCTAGGGGCATTTTTGTCCATTCAGCATCATTTGGGAGGTGCAGATTCAAATGCCGTGGTAGTAGTGATAGATTTTTGTTGGGCCAAGGCCCAAGATGTACCCCATGTGCGAAACGTTTTGCCGTTTCGTCCCCGTTGCGTTTTGTTGGAGCGTGATGTTGGCGTAGGTGGTGGTGGCGCCGGACTGCAATGGAGAAGCCATCATCGTCGTCGTCGCGAAGAAAATCGAGCACGAAGGTGAAAGCTTCAAGCGATGCGAACACGAGCCTGAGCATGCTCAACGAGGACCTTCTCCAGAACATTCTAGCGAGGCTTCCTGCTCTACCTTTCGCTTCCGCAGCTTGCGTCAGCAAATCATGGAGCTCTCTCTGCAATGGCATCCTCACTCGCCCCAAACTCTCTTCCGCGATCTCTCTTAATCCTTCGCTCCCCGTAAGTCTCTTTTTTCTCAAATTTCACGCTTTTAGGGTTCGGCAATAAACATAAGGAACGACGTCGGTTAACGTTGTAGTGTTGTTCCCTCGAACAGGATGCTATCAACGAGGTTGTTCACAAGGTTCTGTCGGAGCCAATTCGACCCCATTTCGCTGTTGCCAATATCGGAACTGGATTCAGCACTGCCAAGACTTTGTGCCTGGTAAGAATTAACACCTAACACCTCTTTTCTCTAGGTTGTGTATTATGCAATTGACTTAATAATGCTTATGTTGCAGATTAGACAGTCGTTGGGATCCAATTTTCCTGTTATTGTTACCGTTGCGAATGGTATTATTGGAAGGGATGCTGTAACCGATGAGTTTAAAGAGGTTGGGTTTTGATGTTTGTTTTCTTCTGTGCTAGAGATTTGCTGAACTCAAGTAAACGCAGGGTGGCTTATGTAGGTCAAATGGGGTGACCTTTTTAGTGGCTTTGGCGAGGAATCGTATTCGAGGTTTATAAACGAAGGCTTAGTTTTGACTGTTGGGTACTTGCCTGGATTGAAAGTTGAAGCAGTGCCATTGCGACGGCCGACAATGGTAGTGGATTCCCTGAGAGTTCGGACTTGTGCATTCTCAGAAAATGAATATGTAATATGAAATATTAAGGCGTTTTGAAAATGAATACTTGTACAAACCCAAGCTAGAGATGGCTCACTGAAGAAAGGTGTTAAAGAATATAGAATAAATATAACAGTAAATATTTTGCTATCTGGCATTGATCTTCCATATTGTTAAATATTAACTACACAATTTGCAAAACAGAGAGGAGTCCCAAAGACTAACATTATGACTATTTGATCCTCTTTTAGCCTCACTATTAGCATATTAGGTGGCCAGGTATTTTGGGTTTTTCATATTTGTAAATGAGATGCTGTAGTCATGCTTGTCTGAACTCTGAACCAGAAAGGCATGTAAGGCACTAGAAAAGTGAGTGTGTAGCCCAACCAGCAAGAGGCACTGCACTTGCCTCACCTCAGCTCCTTAGTTGCACCCTTTTGCATCTTTTGACTATGTTGATACAATCTATACTGAACAGTTAAATTAAAACAAGGCTTTGCTTTATGCTTTTCCATATTTTTGACATCAGACGCAAGCAACATGGGTTGACAAATTCATAAAGGATATTAAGGAATATTCAGCCTCTGTCTCCAGTAGCCCATTCCCTGTTGGGATTATATTGTTTGGAGTAAGTTCATAGCTGCACACTTATTTACTAATTTTGATTTTATTTTATTAATATTTTCATTATTTATTTCATTCTTAGTTCTGTTTCTAACACTCTGATTTGGCTGCATAGGAAGCAAGCAGTGACATGAAATTGGTTCTGCAGAAATTGGGTGAGTGATACTTATAGGCATATATTTTGTTATACTTGTTATTGTGTTTCTTAATTATGCTTTTGATTCATATTCTCATTTACTTTTTACTTTATCAGGAAAAGAATAGGCGGAAATTGGGGTTTTGCTTGGTAGACTATGGTTTATCTGATTATCTCTTCATTATTAGTGTGTGATAAAAGAGTAAGGAAGGAACTGATTTCTTAGGGTTTATATACACACTGTTTTGTTTTTCTTAAAGATATCGCTGCCTGCTTTTACCAAAATATTTTGTTTCAAAATGCCTATGGGATACATGATGGCAATTTGAAACTTGAATTTAGATGGGGCAACTGTATTGTACTGCTGTATTAGTTCTGTAATTGAGAGCATGACTTCAATTTACACCCAATTGTCACAGGCTCGTGCTTTTTTCAAAAATGATGTCTTGTTTTATTTCAGATCATGCCATGCCCATGGACACGGTCATTGTGGGTGATGAGAGAGGCTCCTTTGACTTTGTACACAAAAGTGGGAATGATTCTAGAATCATTTGTAGTAAAAAAGGAAACATAGAAGCTGTTGCTCTCGTATTTGCTCAGGACAGAGACAGGTCTTTGGGTATGTCTTGTTATCTTTTTGGTAGCCCTTGCCACCTGATGCATGACATTCATGTAACTGCTACAGTGCATACTATCCTATTTCATTGATGAGGAATGTATTGTCTTTTATTCCTCGAAGGATCTCGGGTGACAACTGTTGTACTTTCATGAATATATATAGTTTATGGTGGAGAAAAATGTATTGTAAATCAAATAAGTTTTAAGAAAAGACAAGTGAGGATTCCCTTTAAGTTTGACTAGACATGTCTGTAAATATCCTTTATTTTGCTCTTTCAAAAGCGGATAGAGGCTAATAATGCAATTGCTTTCATTGTTTGTTATCTTTAAAAAATACAGTTTGGTTTTGTTATTGCTAGAGGGCGAGTCCTGACACAAGCTGTGTCTTGATGACTTGTTGGTCATGGGTTCGAATCCGGAAACAGCTTCTTTGCATATGCAAGGTTAACACTGCGTACAATATCCTTCTCCCTTACCTGCACATAGCGTAGAGCCTCCGGTCAATGGGGTACGTAATTTTTTTTTCTTTTTTTGGTCTTGTTATTGCTTTTTTTTTTTGAGGGGGGGTATTGTGACCTTGGTGTGAAATTGAACATAGTCACATGGTAGCAAATGTTGGGCTTTAATGGTACAAGAGAAAAAAGGTGGGGGATAGGAGAAATGAGAATGTTAAGATGGATTCGTGGTCATACAAGAAAGGATAAGATACATGATGATTGTATACAAGGAGATATTGGTGTAACGTCTATTGAAGAAAAGATGATCATCAATTAAGGTGGTTTGGACACATGCAAAAAAGGCCGTTAAAAGCACCAGTGAGGATAGTAGCTTGCATGATTTCTAGCACTCTAAAAAGGGGTCAAGGAAGATCAAGTACATTGGGGGAAGTTGTTAAAAGGTGTGAGTATTGTACTCGGCTAGTGAGCTTAGTAAGTGTGCTGGTTAGTAAGTGAGAGTGGTAGTTAGTCATCCAGCTGTCAAGTGACAGCTTGCAATAACTGTCAGAGAAACTTGCTGCGCAAGCTTATCTGCACATATAAAACTCAGTCGTAACAAAGTTTACTTGGGAATGAAATCATAATTTCAGTTTCTCAAAATTCACTTTCTTTTTTTTTTTTTTTTCTTTTTCTCTTTGAACATTCACAAAAGGGATCTCATTTTAAATAAGATCTCCGGGAATTTGGCTTTTAATTGAACCCAATGGTGACTTGTGATTCATGTAGCTAACCTCACTTAGTGTGTAAGACTTTCGTTGTTGTAGAATGCAATAACTACTATTAAGCAGTTATTCTTAGGAGCATGGCCATTTTGTCTGAGGAAGTTGGCAAAAAAGTGATTATTTCTCCAAAATAAGCTGAACCAAACACTCTTGGCAAGATCTTATTGTATAAAAGCTTAACTAAATTGTTTACCCATATCTGTCTGAAAAACAAATTAAATTCCTCCACGTGTTTTGTGCATTGATTATGAGCTGGGCAAGATTGTAAGTGCCATAATATGCTTTTAGATAGAATTTGTGGGTATTCAAACACACACACACAAGAGAGAGAGAGACATGTCAATGTATTTTTTGGCATGGGTTTTGGTTGCCCCCCCCCCCCCCCCAAAAAAATGCTTTCTTGTTTCTTTTCATCTTTTTGGGTATTAATATAATCTTCAGGTGTGCTTATGATGGTTGAGATAGGAGGTGCCAACATAGTTGGGATGTCCTATCTCTTTGCCATTCCTTAGCTCATCTTTCCAAAAAAAAAAAAAAAAGAATATCAACATTGGATACAAATATATCACCAATTTTGGAATATTCATGATAGGAGAGGTGCCACTAGTCTTAAAAGCTACTAGTCTACGACCCTGATTTTTTTTTCATGCTTCTGTCTCTTCTTTGTGCTGCCTTTATTGTGTGAACAAGTTGAATAATAGTCTGTCTTGTATATTACTATCCTGATTGTTTCCAGAGTTGCATGGCATGATATTACACTTACAAGTCTTTTATTTTATTTTAAGTTGTTTATTGCAGTTTTTTCCAAGTTACTCATCTGTGTTATGGATTAATTTCGTTACAGGAACTATTAGGTTTCATGTTGCATTGTCAAATGGTGCTTCAACTGTGGGTCCCAGATACAAGGCAGCCTCAGTTAAATCAAACAATGCTGATTGTTCAACATGGCTAACTGCTAGGAGGGAAGGGCAACAGGAAAATCTTGACGGTCAGAGTATTCTACTTGATATCAACAATTTGGTGCGCAACTATTTGCATATTTTTGGGCAAAATTACAATTCATTTTGTCAAGGAATTTTTTTAAAATTTTTAAGAACTAGTCAAAACTTATTTATAAAGAATGACCATTAGATTTCACCTAACAGATAAAAATATCCTTATGAAGAAATTTGCGAGTGGCTGTTGGTTAGGATCTAATTGCAGGGTGCGGGACTTTTAGTAATTTAGTCCTATTTTGGAAGTATGGGATTCTAGTGTGGGGTTTATAAGGCATTGGGTTTTCCAACTACAATGGTTAGCTTTTCTGGTGTGGTTCTGTCAGAGACTATGAGCTGAAAGGAAGCGAAAAGAAGTATTATTTGATTAAAAAAAAAGATTTAACAACCAGAGCAATGCATCTCAGGGATGCTCCCTGCCCACTCAAAGATGACAATTCCCAATGATAAACCCTCTCTCTCCTACCCCCTCTACAAATATTCCCCTTCACATTTCACCTCTGCATAATTAACTGTCCAGCTCGGCACCCTACCCCTGTTGACCTATTTTCTTAATTCTTCTAGAGAACTTCTTCCAAACTTTAGGCCCATGAGCCAATTGCTCAACTATTTCTTTTTCCCCAGCTGATATGGGCCTAACAGATTCTCCCAAGTTTCTTATTACTATTGAATGTTGATGGGTGATTATATGTTCTCCCTCAGTGGTATCAATGAAGTTATATATTAGATACACAAAGTTTTGAATGGTTTTATCTTTTAGTTTCATGGTTGTGTGCCCAATGAGTGGTTAGTAGTTATTAATGAAGCTCTATATTAAACACATTAAGTTAAGAAGAAATTTGGAAAAAAGCTGTTTTGAGTGGGTCATTTGTGTTCCCACTAAGGTAGTGTTTGGCTTGACTTTCATGGAACTTATACTTTAAAGTTAAAAATAAGAGTTCTAAATTTAAAGTAAAATCTATTTGGTAATTCTAAAAATTTATAAGCTTAAAAGTTGCTTATTTTTAAGTTAAATTTTTTTGGGTAACGTGCAGACAGATTAGCCTCACATGGAACTACTATTGGTCATTCTTATTGGTGGGATACCATACCTCATTTCATATCACACGAATTCAATAGGAATAGATTTTTCTTTCCTTCCTACAGACTTACTTAGAGTTGGTTTTGGCGGGTTTTGGTTTATGCCCCCCCCCCCCCCCCCCCCCCCCCCCCCCCCCCCCCC
>PYAF01001513.1:282554-298220 GCA_007407185.1 Glycine tomentella | reverse complement strand
AACTAACTAATTGTTCTAACTATTACTCTACTGTAGCTAGATCGTAACTAACTAGGTATTTGGTATTCTCTAATAAAACCAACATTTTATTGTGTTCTATCTTAAACTATTTTCTTTTCTTCAACTTCTATGTTGATGATAATGTAATAGCTCAACATGATTTTTGAAAATTGTTTGGAGGAAATTGAAGATAAAAACTTTGTTGTGTCAAAACAGCAAATAGCCTAGTTGAGCATCTAAACCATCCCAGACTATTACCTGGCTGGTTTTTTTGTATTCTGTCAGTATATTTTTCTTGAAGGAGTAACAATCTGTATGTGTTGATGGCTTGATGCTTACAGATCTTGATGGGTTATGGAAAACGTCATGATGCACTTGGGTAGTAAATTTGATATGCTAGTTTTTTTTTTGTAGAAAAGAAGAGATAATATAGGTTGATGTTACTATTATTTTTCTTTGGTGGTAAAGCTTCATATCGACTTGGAAGTTTTGTAAAACTAATTTGATATATATTTTGTGCTTGTGATTGTTATTTTTCTTTTCCATTTTTTCCTATATATGGTTTTTATTTTCTTAACTTTAAAAAATGTTGCAGCTGGACAATCATATTGAGTCTCCTGATTTGCACATTGGGGTAATTAAACATAGGAAATTATCCACTGGAGCAGAGAAGCCAATGCCAAGAGCTTGTATTGCATATCATGGAGTTGTGGGGTATGATATAAAACTACTCCTGTCTAGATGTTCTACTTCCTCATCAATGTTAATTTTTCTGTCATTCTCTGGATTTGTTTGAAGAATTTTATTTTATTTTTTAAAAAAAGACTGAATTGGTAGGAAGATGTTTGCTACAACTACCTTTTAGTGTGCTATAGCTTATAAATTATAATTAATAATCCCATTATTCCATCCACTTTGACATGTTCAACAGCTGATAATAATTTTGGTTAAGCTAGTTTAAATAATAGGTGATGAATTACATTTGCTTATAAGCAGATCAATAAACTAAAAGGTATACTAGTCTAAGTTTACAAATTTGGTGATGTTGAATTTTTAATGTCCGTCTAAAAAATTCGGTTTATCCTTTAAGGGAATCATGTGTTATGTTGATAAACCATGGCAGGATTGGCAAAGTGTATAATTATATATCATTGTACTTCAGATTGGATGTTGAGTGTATGGAACTAGAAGCAATCATTGTTGTTTGGTGTATTTACAATTGTAATTGTTACTCTGAACACAATTCTTTCAAAAAAGACTTGCATGTATGCATGATTTCCTACATTCTTTTTATACTATCCTATGTGACACTGATTATGTCCAGAATGAAATACAGACACCCACAAGACTTTTGAAGATAATTAAAAGTATAAGCTTTTTTTGTGATAGATGGTATTATTTTATTATTTAAATAATTCTTTTCAAATTACTTTTTTGAGAAAAATGGTGCCCAGACTTAACAAGGAGAAAGATGCTTGAGATTTGAAATAAAATTGGTATTAGCTTTTGTGACAGCCATTTAAAATTTTTATATTGGTTTCTTTTCTTGTGGCTTGGACATGGTCCATTAGATAATCAAATTTCGTTTCCCTTCGTTCTCATAAAATTTTTGGTCTACTTGCAATCCCTGGACTTTAAAAACATATCTAAGGTTTACCAGAGCCTCTGGCGAAATTGTCACCATTGGTGTGATTTTTCCCTCTTAGCTGACCCCTACCCTTCCCCCTTTTATTATAAGCAAGCAGGTTATTGTAAACAACCCTGTTTTTAAAAGAAAAGTCTAAGTTTTCATGTTTTGGACAGAGGTGATGAAGAGTATCTATATGTTGACGGCATTGGCATAAAAACAGGAGATTTCTTTCAGTTCTACTATTCAGATCCAAATATTGCCTTAGCTTCATTAACCAAGGTCCATGATACCCTCAAGAGTATTAAACTGGAAAAAAAATCCAAGAGTTCCAAGGGTGATGGAGACAACGCTACCAATGTTTTTGGGGGTATTATTTTTGCTTGTTACAGCCGTGGTGAATCCTTCTTTGGACGTCACAATGTTGATAGCTCCCCTTTCTTGGAGAATTTTCCAGGAGTGCCAGTGTCTGGAATATTTTGTGGTGGAGAAATGGTGCGTCCTTGTACCACTGTGATTGGTCAATGTGAAGGAGCAAGCCCCATTAGTTGCTGTCTGCATGTTTACAGCACTGTCTACTTAGCAATGTCATATACTCCTCCCTCTGTGGAAGATTAGATGCTGTTCATATTTTTTTTTCTTCAAAATGTACATTTCTTATTTCAGTAGGATGCCTTTTTATCCTCTGCCATGGACATGGATCTGACTATCTTTTGGCGTATCAGATAGTTTATAGTATTTAATGGTTATGAAATTTATGCTCTTCTATATGCAGTTTTTGTTTATTGTAAAAGAAAATGTGACTTCACACCTTCTGAAGTCGAAGTTCTAGAAATAAGAAGCTCAACAGAATGTAATTATTAGGTTACTGTTTCTTCCGTGAGCCTTGTTACTAGAGATTGCTGAGTGCTTTGTAAACGGTTTGGGTTTAACTATCAAATGGGGTCAATGCATTGAAGCACTCTATATCTGCTAAGACTTGCTCGATTCTCACATGAACAGACTCCTCGGAGTTGGTTTTCTACGAAAGGGGATAAACGAGCTTGGATTTTTATAAAAGACCAAGTTATTTGAACATTCTTCTTTACGTTCTCTCCTGAAGGATAAGTCTTTCATGGGCGTGATACACGCAGAAGTCTCTATAAAAGAGTCCTATTGTGTGAGAAACAACTAGTGCCCTCTATCTCTATCTTGGATAATGGAAAAAGAAAAGATTGAAAGAGACGATTTAGAAAAGAAAAAAAAAAAAGTTGCGAAAAAAGATGGATTTTAAGGGTTTAGCATGAGAGAAACCTGAAAGAAATTGAAGAGAAAGCAAAAGAGATTTTTATTTTTTATTAAAGACATTTATGTTTCAAATTACAACGCCATACTACAAGAAAGGAAGTAGTGGTGTGATGAATAGATGTCATACGACATAAGAGTTAACGGTGCTAATACTATATCCTGTTTATTGTCATTAGATAGATGATATATATATTAATTATAAATTTCAATAGTCACTTTAAATAAATATAGATTTTTTTTTGATAAAAAAATTCTATCATCAAAGATTTTGTCACCAATATTAACATCTATATAAATTTAAAATTATAATAAGTATATTTTATTAGTATTTAACTTGACTTTCTAATATGAATGTGTTTGGTAATTATTAAATTAATAAATAAAATTACTAAGAATATATTATAAACGGATTAATAAGTCAAGCTAAAACCTCAAACTTTATAACCAAATCAAATTCAAACTCTACTTTTGACCTATTTAAATAAACCAGTCAAACCTAAATAATAGTATTATTATATTTTCATAAATGAAAGTTAAACTTATTTGACTGGTTTATATTCCTTCATACAATCAAATCAACATTAATAATTAATAGTAAATTTACAAAAAGATAAATATTAACTAATGTTTTAAAGATATTAATTTACATTGTGATATTTTTTTTTTCCTGTGATTTATACCTTAAATACTTTTTTTTATAGTTTCTATGAAAAACAATATCCTTTACAAAGTCGTACAATAGAAATAACTATAGAATATAGAATTACCTTACGTACATAATTGAGTGTTTGAATGAGATGCTTCAGACAATAACCGCCTCCCTACCCGACATATACTATGTATTCGAAATTATCTTGTGTCATGAGTTATGATGATCATTGTTATTCCTGAAATTGGTCACATAACATTTTACAGTGACACGTGAAAAATTCATCGCACCTATGACTATGGAGGTTTTTTCTCATTAACTTATTACCTATTCCAGAAAAAAAGGAATCACTGACGTGCACGCCTGCTATTGGCTCAATTCCAGTAGCGTTGAAATTCTCTTTCTCTTTCTCTATCTTTCACTCTTTTTCTTCATCTCTTCTCTTCTCTCTCTAGGGTTGCCTTCCTTCTCTCTCCTTTCCTCCTCCTTCCCGTTCGCCGGCCGGAATCCTTTTTTCCGGCATATTCCCGGCCGCCTCCAATTCCACTTCACCTTTCGAACTCAATCAATCTGTTTCAATTCGAAGCTGTTGCTAGCTTGTGCGACTCTCTTATTACACTTTTGATTTTTTTTTTTCCTTATTGTGTGTGTGTTTGTGTGTGTCGTATTTGATGTGAGTTTGAAGCTGGTTTGGTTGCACTTGCAGCGATATTGGAGCAGAGAGAGGGAAGATGGCAAATCAAAGCGGTGCCTCTAGAAGGAGTATTTCGTTGTCGACGAGGAGAGCCTCTGAATCAGGGGCGCCTCGAAAATCAATTTCCTCTTCGCGACCTTTGTATGTTCTTCTTATTATTCACTTTCTCTCTATCTTTGATTCTTTGTTGTTAATATTCGCCGCTGTAATAATTGAATCGTTAATTTGATTCTTAAACCTTTTCTTTTTAAATTCTCAGTCCCTATTTGACTGTATTTTTAAGAACCAGAATCCTTTTATCTTGTAGTATATCTTTGTTGATTTCATCTGCTCATTTTTTTCCTCTCTCTTTAAGGTGCTAAAAGTAATCTTAACAGAAAAGTTACCTTGTGCTGGTACTTATAATAATTTGAAATATTGAAGCAGAAGCTATTGTTGTGGTCTTCGCTTTTCCGAGCACCTATTTGGGGTTATGCGGTGCCATGATTGTAAAACTCGGTATTTTCATAGTGTCTTGCGTCAAACAAATGTGGCTTTGCTAAGTCTTGCCTGATTGGCCGAGTGGTTGGTTTACAATAATGTTGATATAGGACTTTGACTTTGATATTGTACTGGTTTGGGGTTGGTTTCTATGATTCTACCGTCAACTTTAAACACTTTTTATGTTTCATTTTGTTAAAGTCTAAGAAGGCGTAAAAATGTATAAACAAAGTTAATTCTGGAATACTTTATTCTTTCTAGTAAGTAGATGTGTGCCTTGACATTTAGTCATCTATCTCAAGGAATTCTTCTATGGACATAGTCCATGGTTACTCTGAGTTTCTGAACTGCACATAAAAAAATATGAACTGTTGAGCCCACTAAGTGAATATGGAACGTGCCATACAAAAATTTCTCCTCTTCCCTCTTATAATTTTGATTCAGCAGTCAGTTGCAGAGGTATGTGATCATGACATGACTATATTTTGTAACAAACCAGTTGATGTCTTAAAGGTTGACTTGAGAAACTTGAATTCATTTTTGTTATAGTAGTACAAATGTGAGGTGAAGTCCCACATTGGGTAGAAATAAAAAATGTTGAACACCATATAAGTGAGGAGAAGACCCATAAACCTGAGTCTTAAGGTTTTGGATTAAAGTGCGGTGCCAAGTTCACTTATATGGTTGATCATGGCCCATTAATGTAAATCTCCCAGGTATCTACCTCCCTCGATTGCTAACAATTGGTGTCAGAGCCTGATTTGGCTTGGTGACTGGTTTGCACGAGTAAGATGGCAGTGATGGATCCTTGGTCTAGGAATCTCTTGTATCGAAAGTCTTCCTAACGGTGGGTCCAAGTAGTGTGTCCCGTGGGTCAAGCTACGATGCAAGTATCTAGAGCATGTGGGCTCTAATGGCCACCATGGAAAAACTCGTTGATGAAAATGACTTTCGCTCAAGGGGGAGACTATCATGTGTATGAAACTCACACTTGAGGGGGAGATTGTTGAAATATAAGTGTGAGGGGAAGTCCCACATTAGGTAGAAATAAAAAAAAGTTGTGCATCATATAAGTGAGGAAAAGACCCATAAACCTAAGCCTTAAGATTTTGGGTTAAAGTGTGGATTCAAGTTCACTTATGTGGTTGCTCATGGGTGTAAATTTTCAGAGTGTTTACCCCCCTCGGTTGCACAACAATTTCATGAGTTGTTAAATGCACTCAAATAGAGTAATTTTTAAGAAAAATTGTGATAGCTCCTGCTTAAGTATTTAAGAAGAGAAGATAAGTAGGTGAAAGTTTTATCAATTTAAATAATGGGATGTTGCCTTGTTTGTACATGAAATTGGATCAGGGCATTGGCTGGAGAGCGGACAGTGAAATCATTGCGACTTACAAAGGCCCTGACAGTACCTGAAACAACAACTGTCTATGAAGCTTGCCGTCGGATGGCTGCCCGTAGAGTCGATGCTCTATTACTAACTGATTCTAATGCTTTGCTCTGTGGAATCCTCACAGACAAGGTATGTCCAATACTTGTTTTTCTCAACTTTTAACAAGACAGAAAAGAAAGTTGAGTTTTTGCGTGGATTTCTGCGGTTTTAACTTACTTAGCTTTCATGTTATATTTTGTGGTTAAATACAGGATATAGCAGCAAGAGTTATTGCCAAAGAGATTAATCTTGAAGAGACACCAGTTTCCAAAGTCATGACTAGGAATCCGGTATTTGTCCTTTCTGAAACTCTTGCTGCAGAAGCCCTCCAAAAGATGGTGCAAGGTTGGTAGTGTATATAGAGAAACACAACTTTTCAAGTTATTACTATTCTGTATCTTGCCTTTTGAATACATAGCTGATATATGTTGACAGGGAAATTCAGACATTTACCTGTGGTGGAGAATGGAGAAGTTTTGGCTTTACTAGACATAGCAAAGTGTTTGCATGATGCCATTGCCCGTATGGAAAGGGCAGCTGAGAAAGGAAAAGCAATTGCAGCAGCTGTTGAAGGAGTTGAAAAACACTGGGGAACATCAGGTTCTGCTTTGTAGACTATTTCCTTTTTCATGCTTTGCTCTTTGATTTGTATGATGGTGTACCTGGAAAACATTGAGCATAGTTAGGTTCACAGTTTTTAATATTAGGCTCTATTTCATGCTAATTTGGCCTTTCAACAGACTCCAATACATCATTCATTGAGACTCTTCGGGAGCAAATATTCAAGCCGTCATTGTCCACAATCATTCCCGAGAATTCAAAGTAGCTAATACCTTCTTTTGTTTGAGATTAAAAGATTACATAAATTTTAATTTGTCTGCATGTTTGGTTACAATCCAAGTTACTTTAACAGATAATTGCACTTTTTAGACTTGTAACAGTATCACCAACAGATTCAGTTCTGACAACAACAAAGAAGATGGTTGAATTTCGTGCAAGTTGTGCAGTTGTGACAGTTAATGACAAACCTCGTGGCATCTTTACGTAAGTTTGTTGTCATTGACATTACCAGTAGTCCTCTTTTTCTGAAAAGTTTTTGCTTTCCCCCAATTGCCATTATGTATGCTCAGACTAATTTTTATGTTTGCTTACGAAATTTAGTTCAAAGGATATTTTGTTGCGGGTAATTGCACAAAATCTTTCTCCAGAATCAACCCCTGTTGAGAAGGTACTTTGTTTTTATTTTTACATCGTTGAGACGAAACTGTTTATTTTTGTTTTCCTTTTCCATTCTTTGATTCTGTAACATCTATATCTAGTATGGTTGTATATTTTCTATCATATTACCTGAAAAATTGGCAATTCGGAGTGTTCTTCCTTTTCTTGTTTCTCTTATTTGATAAATATGCAGGTCATGACTCCAAATCCAGAATGTGTTGTAATTGATACACCCATTGTTGATGCACTTCACACTATGCATGATGGGAAATTTTTGCATCTTCCTGTGGTTGATAGAGGTAATGTAATGTTTATGGGATGGGGAAGATTGAAGAGCTATATGCATCAATATTTTTTCTGATTTGCGTTTGGTGGTTGAAAACAGATGGCAGTGTAGTTGCTGTGGTTGATGTGATTCATGTCACTCATGCTGCTGTGGCGACAGTAAGTCAGGTATATTATCTATCTTGGACTGTGTTTACCCACCACTACTGATGTTGTTTAGACTATTAAAACCTTGTTGCATGAAAATGGGATAAATGGCTTTATTCATGAAAGCCTTTAAGTTAGAATGATTATTGTCAGCAAAATATTGTAACATGTTCTTGATTTGGTTTTATTGATATTGTTAAAGGTAGGCTTGAACGTACTGTTCATGAATTGATAATATCTCAACATAAATTATGAGTTGTTCTAGAATCTGCATTTTGTTCTGAACATGTTAAATGCTAGTTTTGGTTTTGGTCCTCACCCATTTATTTTAGCTGCTTGGGAATTTAAGAATCTGAAAGCTTTTCACAAGCTACAAATGAAGATGAAATGTGATGGACCAAAGCATCTGCAGTTTCTTATGGAATAAGACTAACAAATTTAAAAAACATTGGTGATTGGTATAATTAGGTTGGAAATAATGATAGTGTCATTTTCTTCCACTAATTAGGTTGGAAATAATGAAGCTGCCACCACCTTGATGCAAAGATTTTGGGATTCAGCCATGGCCTTAACCCCAAATGATGACGACGATGATACTCGAAGGTTATATGCATTTAAGTTATTAGGAGAAATATTTCCAATTTTTTAATATACTTACACACTATTGATTATGCACCAGTGAGGGTTCCTTGAAAGTGGCTTCTGAGGGAGGAGAAACGGGGAGATCCATTCCTTATCTTTCATCAAGCATGCCCACTACATTTTCCTTCAAAATACAAGATAAGAAGGGCAGAATGCACAGATTCACATGTGGTATGCAAACTATCACATGCTACCAATCAGATTTTTATTTGTACTTTCCTTCTATCTGTGATAGCGTATAACTCATGGTTTCAATATACGCTCATATATACTTCTTTCATAGTTACACTTGAATATGATTGGGTTGCATGTTCATTGATAGGTAGGGATGAGTAATAACTAATAGGCAAACTTGTTTTCTCAAGTTTTTGTTTTGCATAAGGGCATTCCCACGTTCTCTATGTGTAACTTGTTCTTGCCTGCAATTTGCTTATTTCAAGAAAATTATGTTAGAAAACTATTCATTGAGTGGTTTGTTTGGTTACTTGCAAGTTCAGATACCCGGAGCATGACGGAGGTTATAACTTCAATCCTTCAGAGACTTGGTGATGATATTGATCCTAACAACATACCCCAAATTCTGGTACTTTTCAAGACATTATATTTTATATTATTGAGGTTGAGTGTATATTTTACCCTCTTCTAAGGAAAGCTGGCCATATTTGCAATTGTAGTATGAAGACGAAGATCATGATAAAGTTGTATTGGCTTCAGACAGTGATCTTGCAGCAGCTGTGGATCATGCAAGGACAGCTGGTTTGAAGGTATGCATTTGTCCTGCAGGTCTGGGGTCCTGAAGGGAGGTCTTTTTCCTTCCTTTTCTTAATCTTGAAAGAGGGTATAGATTGATTTGTAGATACGATGGAAATCTTTGTTTAGAGAAAAATGATTGGGTCTTTATTTTTTTTTAACTTTAGGTTAACTTATAAATTTAGTTCCTATCATTTTTTTTGGTTTTAATGCCTACATTAAAAAAAATGACATTTTACTCCGATATGAAAAGTTGTTTAAAGATTAGTCCATACTGTTTATTAAAATTATAAGTGTTATGATTTTTTTTATAGAAGGACAAAAGTAAAAAAAACGATACATGAAGTGTAGGGACCAAAATCTAGAATACTGTTTACATAGGAATAAATTGTAAAAAAAATTCATGTAGGGACTAAAATGAAAAAAATTTCAAGTATACTAGTATATATATGGACCAAATTTAATACTATTTTATAACTTTGGTGGAATCAATTCCAAAACCTTTTTTTTTTTTCAATTAGGACTAAAATGTAAAGTTTTTTCATATAGGGACTAAAGAAAAATGATTTCAGGTGTAGGGACCAATTTTTTTTTTTTATAAAACCTTAACTGTAATTCTGTATATGATCACAAATATCAAAAGGGAATAGCAAACCCTAGAGCTTTTTATGTAAGCCCAAATCTAAATCTATCATACCAGGTACTGAAATTTAATTTTATTAAGATGTTATAATGCCATGTTAAAGTCAAACACCAGTCATTCTAAAAGCTTGAACTATTAGGCAAAATCCTATCCAATAATGGTCTTATTTACAGAAAGTGGGTAGGGGAACTTCTGCAAAAAAATATAGCTGGTGTAATGGGGGTTGATTTGGCGTGTAAGGATTGATCAGTGAAGCACTTCACTCGAAAGGCTTATACTTATAGGTCTGATTCCCACTGCCAACAATCCCACTTGGTAGGTTTTATTTTTATGGAAGTATCACTATAAGCTCTCATTGAGGCTTATGGCAATGCCCTGCCTTGGAATGGAATAGCCTTTCCTCCCCTTAAAACTTTTGTTTCCAAAAGAAGCTGTCGCAGATTTTGGATTTGTCATTTATGGTAAAGATATTTATAGGTGTACTTGTGCTTAAAAAGAGTTTGACTTGGGATTGATGAATGTTGTAGGGGTTGAAATTGCATTTAGACTATGCAGGACCACGTGATAATGTGAAAGGTTCTCGTTCAGGAAGTTATACTTATTCAGATGCATGGGCCTCAGCATATAGTGCCGCCGCTGCTGGTGCTGCACTTGTTGCTGGCTTAGGCATATTAACGTACTTGAAGCGAGTTTGATCAAATGAAGAAACGAGTTATGCCAGTGAAAGAGGCCAAGCTGAAGTTAGCTTGAATTTTGGAGGGGTGCACTGTCTTCTTGCCATCTTTATGTTCTGAAATTTTGTACAACTACATTTATATATACGAGGAAAAGGTTGAAGCATTTTTTTGCTCATGCTTGTTATTGTGCTTTCTGAAAATTGGGATGGTCATCCCTTGCTGCTTGTATACTTGTAATTTTAGGATTTGCAGCCTCCTCAACCCTGGAGACTGTGTACAATAACAAACAGCTCTGTCCATTTTTTCTGACATCATGAGTTCATAAAATCAATCGACCAGGATTGAGTTTATTGGGTTAATGATCTTATGTGATCACATTGTTTATAGTTATATCAATGAGATTTGAGTTATGTGTTATTAACAACCGACAGGAATAATGTGTAATAATGCAGAGTACAAAACGAGTATATATTCGTGCTTGGCTTGCATAAATAAAGCTTATGGTACAGGTTGGATTAGATTTTACCTTACGAGATCTTTTCAATTGATATATAAGTATTTGATTTCTAGCTTATCACAGAAGGATTTTATAATTGTATATGGTGAAGTGAAAAATTAATGTGCATGAGTTGATTATTTGATTGAGTGAAGTTCTTTAAGACTAGTTAGAAAGCACCAAGATTGGCCACCATCTATGATAGGACTTGGGAGTATCTGCAACCGTGCTCAAGAAATATTTATTAGTTAGTGTTACTTCAATACTTCCTCTCTGTTGTTTTCTATTTTATTTTTATAAAACTTATAAAACACTAAATATTTTTCCTAAATTTATCCGTAATCTCTAATTACATCATATTTAATTACTCTATATTGTTTTATAATGTTTCAATTTTTTTCAATGATGAATTGTGTCAGCGGTTACTATTATATTGAAATCAATGAAAAGTTAGAATGATTATGATGGAGAGAGAAATTAACAAAATTGGTGCTTTTTTCAATTAAAGCAATTTTGAATTTTTTTTAAAATTGTTATAAATTTAAGAATGTTAACTAATTTTAGACAAACTTATTTAAATATTTGTGAATTAGTTTTAAAAAATATAATAACAAAATATAGAGGAACGTTTCGTGACCTTGCAAACTGGGGAGTTGCTTCCTGCAATCCCTTGTTGCTTCCTGCACCTCCTATTATTGGAAAAAATAGGCAAACAGACAAATATGCCCCTCTCCATCACAACAAACATTTCTGGAATGCATTACGGATGAAGCAATCCAGAATACATTTTCGGATTGCCTTGTCCAATTATAAATAAAATAATCCATAATAATGCAAGTCAATCCATTAATGTATTTCAGATTGACTGATCATAAATTATTATAATATTATGGATCAATCAATTCAGAACACATTTTTGGATTGACTTAAATTATTCTGGATCATTTGATCAATATAACAGCAAATCTGGATTGTCTGGTCCAGATTTTTATTATTTTTTGAATATTTAATTTGGAATTATTATTACATGATTCCAAATTTTTTTATTTGAGCTTATTAGGAAATGAAAATTTTTTGAATCAACAAATCCAAATTGTTTGATCCAGAATTATGCTATTTTTTTGAATTATTTAATCCAGTATTGTTATTACACAATTGTGGATTGATTGATCCAAACTTATTAGGAAATAAAAAAAATTGGATCAACAAATTCGGATTTGCATAAGAACAAACCCAGATTTGTATCAGAACAAATCCAGATAGTTTGATTCAAAAATGATGTTATTTTTTCGAATAATTTAATCTAATATTGTTATACCACAATTACGGATTGATTGATCCAAACTTATTAGCAAATAAAAAATAGATCAACAAATCCAAATTTGTATAAGAACAAATCCGGATTGTCTGATCCAAAAATGATGTTATTTTTTTTGAATCATTTAATCCAGAATTATTGTTACTCAATTCTGGATTTATTGATCTGGAACTATCCTAAAACTTGGTTTTCTAAAAACCATTTTCGGATAAGTCAATTCCATTATAAGCGGAACATCCTAAACTAACACAACATATATAAACAAAGTTAAAAACAACTCACCTATGCAAGTGAACCTGGGCAACAAAAATTCTTACATGGAATGAACAACTGAAGAAGACAATGTTTTAGGCATGGAGAAGTGAGGAAGAGAAGGTATGGACAAGTGAGGAAGATAAAGATACTATGGCTATTTTGAAAAATTGGGAGGTGCAGGAAGCATAAGCCTGGAAACTGACCGCACATCGATAGGCCTGTAAAGCTTGATCAGAAAATGGGGTCTGGCCCATCTGACACTGTAATAACTACTGTTGTCGGTTTTTGGTCCCATTGGCCCGTCCTTACAAAGATTTCTCTGCATTCGGAAAATAAATGCCTCCCCCCCACCCCCCTCTTAAAAAAAACTATACAAAAGTAGAAGGTAAAGCATTGGCTTGATATGGAGTATGTAGTATGGTTTCTTAAGTGAGGTTTAAGGTTGAGTTTTATGGATGAAAAAATATAGTTAATGAGATGTAATTTATTAAAAGTAAATTAGTCAAATTTTATTTAATAAATATTAGTTCTCAAAAGTTAATAAATATTTCATATTTACAATGATGACAAAAAGAAATATGTACTAATGAAATTGAATCTAACAGAAGGAATGTATTCCCTATAATGTGATGGATGAATTAAAGTTTAAATGAAAGAAGTACTTATATTTAGTGTTAAATAATATTTAGAAGATAATTTTTAAAAGAGAATATAGAAAGAAAAAAGAAAAAAAAGGTTAAAGCGTGTGGCAGTAGTATCACTTTGCTGTGCTCTCTTTGACCACAAACAAGCACCGACAGACAGCAAGGTATAGGCTTGGTCGTTAAGTATGAAAAATGCCATTTTCTTTTGTTATTTTCTCGTTTCACGGGTCCCAAAAATTTTCTTTTGTTATTTTGGTGTTGCCCAAATGATGCCAAAATTTTTCATGCAAATTAAAAATGAACAAAATAAAAATACACGTTTCTCTTCATATGCATGAATCCCTTTGTTCATGCTCAAGTGCCCACAGATTTGCCTCGGGGACAATATAAAATGTTAGCATCTCTAAAGTCTATATATACAAAATCTTCCCTTGTGCCCTTAAACGCGTGGATGTTACCACTTTCCACATTGCAAGCCTTGTTTTTTTTAATTATTATTTTAGTGATATACTACATATAAAAGCTGTATATGCAATTTAATAAGTATTTTTATTATAGTGTTAATTAAGTTAAGATAAAACTATTTGATTAATATATAGTGTGGTATCATTATATGGGAAATGAATAAATTGTAATAACAAGTTGAATCTTTTAATTAAGTGATTCAGAAGTTTCTGAATATGAAATAAAATATATTAAAAAATAAATATCTATCTTATATGTATTTACAATTTTTAATCAAGATTAATCATATTTTTTTTACAATGACTACTTCCAATAATATCATGTTTAGAAAAAATAAATTATACGGAAAAGGAATAAAGTTTTGTTATTTTAGTGGCTTACTTACTTTATTATTAATCCATGGTGATAAGTTTCAGGTTGATTTCGGCGTTCGCACTCATCATCATTAATGTTTTGCTATACCAGCTCAGCAGAATTTGTCTTCCTTCATCACGAGAGACACAACTTTGTCATTTAATTATATAATTAATTTCACTTGTTGATTTGTACATGCCTATAATATAATACAATATGATTCCGTTACTTGCTATTGGATATGAATTAATGTATTTAATAGAAGGAGAAAAAATAAATATTTTTCTAACAAGAAAATATAAGTTAAAAGCCACAAAGATTATTTTAGTGGATAAGAATTGAACTCTTATCTCATGAGAACATAAATTTGAATTTCACTACTGCAAAAATCTTATTAAAGTATTCAGAGCCAAAATATATAAGTAGCCATATATGAGAAAGTACAAAAAGACAAAGAAGATTAAAGTATTCAGAATCAAAATATATAAGTAGCCATGCAAAGGTTCATGTCCTTCATCAGATTCCTCCAATTTTAGCATTCTAATAGTTCTAACACACCTCATGTTATTTAGTCTCGTGAACCCAATTCTCTCTATATAACTTCAAGTACGTGACAAAATTCTTCTCCAATCCAATCACATGCATTATGTAAACGTCAGGAAATAAATAAATTATTTAAATTTAATTAAAATAATACTAAATTCTATTGTAATATTTATTTTTTATAATTTTCTTACTAATTGAAATATTAAATATATTTTATATTTTTAGAATGTTAAAGACATTCACCTTTTCATTTAATACTTTATATAATATTGAACAGTTAATAAAAATAATAAAATAATATAAACATTAAGAATTTTTTTGACCAAATAACATTAAGATTTAAGACTCTTAAAATTACAAAATAGAGCAGCACAGCCATTTATTAGTGCCTATGAAACACTAACCAAGTTCAACCTATGACAATCATTAATTGGCCATGTCATAATCATATACTATAACTCAAACTTTTGTAAATGATCAACATTTTTCGTGATTACAAAACTAAAACCAGCATCATCGTTGTTTTGGAATTTAGGCTACGTAATCACATCGAGATGATTCTGTACGAGAAACAAATAATAAACCCTATATCTTGTTCATGACTTCATATGATGTCCAAAAATAAGAAGTACTGGAAGTGGACATCCAACATAATTGGATATAAGATTAGAAATACTTTTAAGAATTTTTTTACTGTAAAAAATATTATATTTTCAGTAAAGAAAATATCAAAAATATTTTTTAGAAAAATTATATGTTAATATTTGGTTTTTACTATAAAAATTATTTAGTAAATAAGTTTTTTAATTCCAATTATATAAATCAAGAAAATTAGATAAACTAATATGTAAATTATTTATATAATTATTTTATGTAATTTATAAAAATTATGTCCATTTATTTTTATAAATAAATAATAGAAATTTTTAATTATAAAAAGTAATAAATTTTAATTTTTTAGATTATTTAAATATTATTTTAAATTTACATAATTTTTATAAATTTTACATAAAATTACTTTTTTAAATAATCTTTACATTAGTTTATATATATTTTA
>PYAF01001513.1:271534-282454 GCA_007407185.1 Glycine tomentella | reverse complement strand
ATTTTATAATAATAAAAATTCCTGTAAATTCAATTTTAAATATATTTAAATATTAAATATTTTATTTTAATTTATAAACTTTTATAGTCCAAAAAAAATTAATAACTCTTGAATAATGATATATGTAAATAGTATTTATAAAATTAATTAAACAAAACAAGTGTGTTAAGGATCTATTATTTTATCTTTAAGTAAAAGGTCACAATTTAGCTCCTATAAACACTTTTTTATTTTATATTTTATTTAATATATTGTCATATAAATGCCACTTAGATAATAGATTTAAAATTATAGGAAATCAAAATGATAAATTCAGACTTTTTTATCAATATTAAATTTCTTTGAGGGAAATGAACTTATATATAATTAATTAAGGTTTAAAGTTTGAGTTTAATATAAAAAAACACGATTGAAAAATGAAACATTACTAATGATTTGTTTGGCTGGAAAAAAATTGAGAGGATGGAGGGGAAAATAGAGAGAAAATAATGTGGGTCTTAAACCTCATATATTTTTAACATATTTAAAATGAATCAATTTTAATATTTATATCTTTTTAAAAATATTATATTTATTAAATATGAATATAATTAAATTAAGTGATATGATTAAATATTATTATACTCATTATATATAATACATTTAATAACTTTTTATTCAATGTAACAATTAATTAAAGAAGTTAAATATGAAACTAAAATCAATTCAATATTTAATACATATGTTCAATATATATATATATATATATATCAATTAATAGAACTTGATATCCAGATTTATTTTTAGACATATTTTCCCTTGATTGACAATGTACCCTCCTTTCCCACTGTTGTATATCCACTTTTCTTTTCTTTTTTGGCCTATTTTATACTTTAGCTGCATTTTATAATTATTTTTATTTTCTATTCAATCTTTATTATCTCCCTTATTCCTTTAACTTCTCATTTGTTTTTATATTTACTTAAAAAAATCTAAATACAAGCATGAAATGCCTTTTTTTCCCTTCCTTTTCACAAGTATATTATAGAGAGAAATTCCTATTTAATTAGTCTCACTAGTCTAGTGCCGAAAGTGGAAGTAATAAAGTAACTCAAAAAAACTGAAAACTGATCCCGGAAAAAGACAAAATAAAATGACCGCGCGAAAAAGGAGCACGTAAGAACGCAAAATAATCACAAAACGACACTTTTCATTCACATTCCATTAATTGTGTTACTTTTCTGAGTGAGTGAGGCAAAGCACAAAACCAGAACTAGAACCAGAACCTTCTCTTTCTTCTTCTTCTTCTGTGTTCTGCTACCACTATCTATATATGAACATGAATCTATCTAAACACTAACACAGTAACTAAAAACTATCCCTGAAACTGCACATAATATTTTGCTGCCAGTGTGCACTGTTTCCACATTCACCATTCACTTATTCATTCCACATTTAGTGTTGAATAAAAAAAGCATTTTGGAATTACCAACCCATTTGGTAAAAGACCCCATCTTTGATTGAAAGAATGGGAAGTAGCAAACCCAAATCCTCCATTCTCATGTTTGTTGTGTTCCTTTGTGTTTTTGCAACGGCACAACAACAGCAGCCTATAAAAACCGTTGTTGTTTTGGTCATGGAGAACCGTTCTTTTGATCACATACTGGGGTGGATGAAAGAGAGCATCAACACATTAATCAATGGGGTCACAGGAGATGAATGCAACCCGGTTTCCACCAAAAGTTCAAGGAAAGATTCAATTTGCTTCACCGATGATGCAGAGTTCGTGGATCCGGATCCGGGGCATTCATTTGAGGATGTTTTGCAACAGGTATTCGGTTCCGGTTCCGGTTCGATTCCTTCCATGAATGGATTTGTGGAACAAGCATTATCTATGTCTCCCAACCTCTCTGAGATTGTCATGAAAGGGTTTAAACCGGACTCTGTGCCGATTTATGCTGCTTTGGTTAAGGAATTTGCTGTTTTTGATAGGTGGTTTTCTTCAATTCCTGGTCCAACACAACCCAATAGGCTTTTTGTGTACTCAGCAACCTCTCATGGTTCAACAAGTCATATCAAGAGGCAGTTAGCAAAAGGGTATCCTCAAAAAACCATCTTTGATTCTCTGCATGAGAATGGCCTAGACTTTGGGATTTACTTTCAGAACATACCCACAACTCTGTTCTATAGGAATCTGAGGAAATTGAAGTACATATGGAAGTTCCATCAGTATGATTTGAAGTTCAAGAGGGATGCTAGAGATGGGAAGCTTCCACCCTTGACTGTGATTGAGCCTAGGTACTTTGACTTGAAGGGCATACCCGCGAACGATGACCACCCGTCTCATGATGTTGCACACGGGCAAATGCTGGTTAAGGAGGTTTATGAGGCTCTAAGAGCAAGTCCTCAGTGGAATGAAACACTTTTCATCATTACATATGATGAGCATGGTGGATTTTTTGATCATGTGAAGACCCCTTTTGTCAACATTCCTAATCCAGATGGGAACACTGGACCTGCTCCCTATTTCTTCAAGTTTGATAGGTTAGGGGTTCGGGTGCCAACTATTATGGTCTCTCCTTGGATCAAGAAAGGGACTGGTAAGCTCAAAATCCACATTGTTTATCCTTTTTTAGCTTATACTCTTTGGTTAAAGCAATTATACATATTTTTTATGGTAGAGATGTCAGACAATTGTGTCCAATACTTCTTCTGTCATGAGGACTATGGCATGTTTTTATTCTATTGGATACTACATTAACTTTTCTGGGACCATTGTCCTTTCTGCTTATCGGTATTCCGGTGCCATCACTTTGACAGATAGCCTTGAGCCCTTGACTTTGAGTTGCATTTAGTTGGTTGATTTTTCCTTTCTAGAGCCTACAAGACCGTGTTTGTCTCTTTCCTTGTGTTTTGAGTAGAGTAAGGATTAAGGATTAAGGATTGTTGTTTTCTAGTCAAATTTAGTATACAAACTACACATTGATTTTGAGCTATGTGGTTATAGTGGCTTTGGTTTACCTAATCTTATTGAGTGCATTTATTAGATTCTGAAGCTTCAACCTGCTTTTGATTGGTTTGACATTGGTTGGACATGCCTGCTAATTTTAATTTACTACTTGGTCCGGTTTCTCAGTGATAAGTGGCGCCAAAGGACCTGCTCAAAACTCAGAATTTGAGCACTCTTCTATTCCTGCAACCATAAAGAAGATGTTCAACCTTTCTGCTAACTTTTTGACTCACAGAGATGCATGGGCTGGGACCTTTGAGCATGTTGTTGGGGAGTTAAGTTCACCCAGAACAGATTGCCCAGGTATCGAATCCCCTCCTTATGTCAACTAGTTGAATTCCTCAATAATAATACACTTAAATAGAATTACAACAAAGAGGAATAGACTTCGAGCATGTTACATTCCCTTCTCACTTTTAAGTTTTAAAAACTGTTTTCTAAAATATTTTCACTCTAATCACCAATCAATTTCTCATCTAAAATCTATCAAGTTTCAAAAACAGCTGAAAGATGTTTTCTTATCTTCTATTTTCGTTTTGTTCGACCTCTCTTTTAGTTTTGCTACGCTTTGTGGTTTGCACCACCCTCTACTACTTGTCTGAGTAACCTTGTTTAATTGCATTTTATAGTTTTTGAAAATAGAAATCAAACACACCATTCATCAACTTGGACTACGAAACTTCCCCAATAAAAACCTTATTATATGTAACAAAGTATTAAGACAGGCTTATATATGTGTATTCCAGTGACTTTGCCGGACGTGACACCTCTAAGGAGCACTGAAGCAAAAGAAAATGCTGCCCTTTCTGAGTTTCAGAGTGAGGTAGTTCAATTGGCAGCTGTTCTTAATGGGGACCATTTCTTGAGCAGTTTCCCTGATGAAATGAGCAAGAAGATGAGTGTGAAGGAAGCTCATGAGTACGTGCGAGGAGCTGTTTCGAGATTCATAAGAGCCAGTAAAGAAGCCATCAAGTTAGGGGCTGATGAGTCTGCTATTGTGGATATGAGATCCTCTCTCACTACTAGATCTTCACTTCATAATTAATACAAAACAAAACTCAAACAGAAAAGAGAAAAGAAAGTTGTGTGGCTATCTCTGTATCTAATTATTATAGTTTTTAGGTTATCTGATAATTCTTATGCTAGATTTTGTTAGGTTTGTGAGAGTGAAATGCAATAGAATGGAGTGTTTGATAGAAGGTCGTGCAAGGAAGGGAAGTGTCTCAAGTCTCAAGGTCTCTGTTTGCAAGAATTTATGGATTTTTATTTTATTTTAAAAGAGAATGATGTTTTGGCTAGTGAGTAATTTCGAAATGGAAAACTCCAATGCTGTTGTACAAAGTACAAACTCATAATATAAATGTAGCTCCATAATTTTGTTTTTAATTGCTTGTATTCTTATTTGAATTTCGTGAATGAAAATGCATCAGTTTGCTTCATAAAATTTCCTTTCTTTTTGGTAAATCATTTTGTTTTTACTACTGTGTAATAAATTGGCGATGGCCATTCTGAAAGGATAGACAAAGGAAGCGCATTACCTCTTTCACCAACTGATGATTTTAGTTCAAATGTGATGTCAGAGATTCAACTAATAGCTGTATGAAGTTTTTTTTTTTCCTTATAAATTTGTTTGATCTGGTATATTACAGTCTGAATGAACCATGAATTAAATCCAACAAAAGTATTGGACAAAATTAAAAAGAACAAAAAAAATCCTTAACCCCGATACCGTAGAAGAAAGAATGAAAATGCAAAACAGGAGGGTGCATTGCTATTTGTCAAAATTTCATTTTCATTTGCAAAGGATAGTTCAACTTATTCAGCAGGAGCGACACGATCATAAATATAATGGTTCTTAGCATCAGTAGTGTTGCGTTTCTAAAAGCTCAATGGTAAAATTATTCCTAAAATGTATTGTCTCACTCACGGTGGTGACTTGGAAGAAAAGGAATAGTTGTGCATGGACAAAATGACACAATAATCACGGCATGAAAACAATGATTGAAAAATTAAATTCAACGGGGATTTTCATGTTACACTAGTCAAGTAGACGGATCCCAATTCAAAATTTCCAGCCTCGTTTCAGCTTACCAAGAATGTGCAATACCCAACCCCAGCAGAAAGGATAGATTATGTTTGCTTATGGAGTTAGACAACTTGAGCCAATATCCCACTATAATCAATATGCAAGACGTTAGAGTTTGAAAAATTAAAATCGCCTGAAAAGGATTTGAAAGTTATACATAACACTGGGGTGGGCAAAATTGATGAACCGATCTTAATTGCTAAAAAACTGAACTGTAAAAACAATTTGGACGAAGTGAACTTTGTAATAATCTGGGGCGAACTGAACTGAAACTGCATAACAGTTTAGGCAAACTAAATTGAACCTACTCCAAACTGCTCTCGAACTGCTCCAAATTGTTTGAATTATTCTTAATAAATATCTTATTTTGAAGCAAAATTTTCACATTCTTTAATCTCATAGGTTTCAGTTTAGTTCGATTCAAGCAGTCAATTTTGGAGCAATTCATTTTTTAAAAACTGAACTATGAAACATTTCAATTCAATTTTTTATTCAAAATAGTTTTTTTTTTTTAACAGCCCTACATAACACATAACAGTGTGTTTACGACCCCACTTCCCTCGTAGAGGAGAAATGTAGTACATGGTAAGAACGGAGTAATTGCAGTATAATCAATCCACCGGGCAGGGGATAGTTATCATTAAAATGTGAAAGGTCGCACATATTCTGGACGAATAATACTACTTATTCTACAACATGCAGAACTACAGTAAAAAATTACACCAGATAATGACCGGAACTCCTGCCACAACATTGAAAAGCAAGCCGGTTGTCGAGGTAAATTTGGAAATTTTAGAATTGGAAAGTAAAGAAAATTGCAAGAAATGCTTTTTCCAGTCAGTCCTGGACAACTGGACTCTGTTTTTCATTTTTAAATTAAAAGGGAAGGAAGAGTGGAGGGTCCACTCCCCGTTCCTATCTTTTTCTCCTTTCAATTGGCAGACAAACTTTTAAAAATATCTTGAACAACAAGATACTGATCCATTTACTTATCATTCAATCTTTAATTCCTAAATAAAGAAGTGGAAAATACTTTTCACATTTCCATTGCAACCACCTTCCAATTCCATTTCAATTATTCCTCAACCAAATACATAGATCTGAAACATAAAATAATGCAGAGTATTCAGCTAAGGAACAAGCTATAAATTGCAAAAATAGGTGAATAAGATCTAGTTTCATCTTAAGACCAAAATACAGGCACCCTTCTCTAAACTTCCAAAGAAAACTATTTGTTACAATTTCTGACAACCAAATGGATGATTCCATCAAATTGTTGTTACAGATTGGCAGGCTTCTATTTTATAAACTTTATGTGAAAAATCTAAAAAATACAAGTCCATTACAACCGCTCATCATTAGAGACATCTCTGAAACCATAGGATGGGAATGTGTTGAGATCAACTGATGCAACTTCATGCGGAAAAATATCAAGCATTATTACCATTTACTGTACTCTGCATCCGGTTTTCTATTTTTTGGGTACCACTCTACAAATTTAAGTACTCGTCCCAAACTTCAGGTTGAAAAAGGACTCTGCCATGTTGATATATCAGTGATAAGATCACGCAGTTGATCTATGAGTGTCTTCAAGTGTAAGTTCTTGTTGGCAAGCTCCTACATTTATAAGCAGAAGTTCAATGTTTACCACTGATATAATTAAAAAAGAAGATAGCCTATAAACCACTTCAGTCCAGAACCTAAATATTGTTGCCAAGTTAAAGACCCATTTGTGCATTTTTCTTCTTCTTAAGATAAAGTGTTTTTCTAATCAACAAGTTCAAAGATATACCACAAAAATGACATTTTCAAAAAAACTAAAAACCTATTTTACTGTTTTTCTAAGAATTTAGAAATAGTGGCATCATAAAAAAAGCTTGAAAATAGAGTTGTATAATATAATTATACTTTAAAGCTGATACCAATGGGTCAAAAATTGTTTCAGAAACAGGCTAAAAACCAAAAGCCCACAATAAGAATGTCATTACTCGTTAGATTCCATTAACATGATGGAAAAGTGTTTCTGAATTCCAACAAACTAAGTCTGAGCCTCAAACGACAATTTCAAAGCTCCACCTTTGTATAGAACATTATAAAAGAATAGAATAGAGATTAATACATTAATAAAAGCCTGGTTCAAACCTACCCTTCTTAGAGAAGAGGCTCGCTCCTCCAATTTATCAATTTCAGCTTCATCTGCAGGGCTAGCAGCTGAACCGGCATCAAATGTTTTCGCCTGTAACACTAACCACATTAGTTTAACCAGGAAACAAAAGCTTCACTTGACAAAATTTAGTTGTAAAGCTCACAAAGATGTACAGAAATGAAAAAGAATGTGAGTGTCTACCAATATCCTTTAAGCATCAGTTTACACTGTCTACATTAGGGAGAGTTTATCTACTAATATCCTTTATGAATCATTTTCATTTACTCCAACCATCAATAACTTCGAATTCCAGTTGATGGTACCATAATAAAGCAGAATCATGTTTTGCAAATTATGAATTTTTAGAAAGTGATTTATCCCAGTCAGTTTGATATCCCCTTATAACTGTGTAATATTTCAAGGATGTGTTTGTAATTAAGTTTTTCATATAAAGCTCATCCCTGATTTTTTTTCACCCCCATTTTTAAAACGACATCAAATTGAACCTTATGAGTTTGTATCATCTTTTACCTTCTCTGAAAGATATCCAAGGAATTAAAATTAAAAATTCACAATCCATTAGCTAAAAATATGGTTACTTATTATTCCAGGGGTTTAAGTAATAAAACATGGTCAAATAGATGGCCACAAGTCACTAACTAAGCCACTTAAAGCTGCAGTCAGCTCTGGAACACTAACAAAGGTGTATGCATTAGAGTTTTCATACTCTTCATTATATCAGTGAAGCACCATGAGTTAAACTTGCGTGGTTCAACAATCGGCAATTTGACCCCCTATACTTACAAAACTGTAGCTTAAATTTAATCTCTTGTTTGGCATGTGCAGAAATCCCCCTGTATGGAGTCAATAGGCACGATTTGGTAAGTTCAAGAAGTTGAGTTGCTGACTTTTGAATGACAATATGTATGCTTGTTTTACTGTTGGAGCACACTGAATGTGAATCCAGTGAGACATGGATTCACATAAATGTGCTTTGAAATGCGTGATAGCCCCAAAACACAAACTAAATGACGTTTCTGCAATTGACCTATAGTTGATAGGAATTCCTTACATTTTAGCCACTACATATTGAAGGACAGTTCATTTGTTAGGATTATATTTCAGAACTCTGAAACTAAAGCCGTTTCAGATTTCCATTCAAGGAGGTGGACTCCTCCCAATACTGCCTGCCTATTGTCCTTTGCTATAACCACCACATTTCAGTTTAAACCTCTGGTGCCAACAAGGCGCTGCCTTGGCATCAATGAATGTTGGAATAACCAAAAAGTGATAGGTACCGATCTTAAGGTGGAAGATCTTTGTTTTTATAATGTATCCAATGAATATGCGTGAGAACAATTGACAACCACAACACATCCTAAATATCAAGAGTTGGGTTTTCAATAGTGCATGATAGTGGTGCAATAGCGCCGTTGTGACAAAGCAGCCAGGGGCCACTACAGTGCTCACGATTGAAGAGCGTGTCAATGTTACGGCCGCTTTTACAGCAGAAACAGCATGGATTGCAGCGGGACCACTGCAACTCTCAGATTCCAAAAAAACCTTCTTACTTTCAGGAAAAAAAAAACACAGCAAAAAGGGGCGAGACCTGCATCTGTTCACATTTCTTTTCTCTCAACTCTCTTATCTTATCTCTTATCTCTCCGGCGACAAGACCTGCAGCCTCCATGTCCCTGGCTCAGACAATACCTACTCCAGCTGCCTCTGGTTAAACCTGTTACCTCTGTCTTTTGTTGGTATTTACTTGTATGGTTTACTTAAGACACATATGGCTTTTGTTTGTGGTATGACACCTATGACTTTTTATTGTTAATTATGAATGTCAAGAATTTTTAGTACAATTTATCATTGAGAATTTATATGTTTATAGTGTACATTATATAAACTGTATAAAAATTTTCAGAACAGAAGTCATGAGTCATCCCACTATAGCATTTTTGGGATCAGCCGCTGCGTGCTGCTATCCGAGATTGATAACATTGATCAAGAGCAAGCAATGAAATATAAAAGCACAATTGATGCACAAGAATTATACAGCAAGCAATGAAATATAAGAGCACAATTGATGCACAAGAATTATACTAGACACAAAAGTCAAAACAAATATCTTATGACAGGGAATCCAATTCAATAAAAATTTATGTTACGGCGTCTGTCTTTGAGTACAAAAATCAGGAACACTATTCAGGAAATACATGCCTTTCACTGATCAAAAGCTGGTAGAAATAATGCAAAATGATAAAAAAGAATCCCTTGACAGCATCGTTCTTCGCATTTAATATGTAAACTAAATGCAGACAGTAGAAAAATTCGATCTCATATTCAATAATATGTGAAGTATTTGAGTTAAAACTCAAGTATTTCATACTGAAGGAAATTTCCTCCATTTCTAGTACTAGATTTTTAAAATCTTCAGAGATCTCAATCCAAAGAGAGTTGGACTGACTACACCGATTCACAATCCAATGCATTGGATCATCCTTTCATATTAACACCTCATTTATCACTGTTCTCAGCCTCTCACAGTTCAAAACAGTTTCTTGCATTTATTTTTTGGCGCATACTAACCTACCAAGTGTTCACAAAATCTACGAATCAACGAAATTAATTGACTAATGAAAACATTTAACCAAACTGAACACATTTCAGAAAATTAGGTACCTTCTGGGAGGTAGGAATGGCAGTGAGAATGGTGCGAAGCGCGGCGACGGCCTTCTTGTAGCGGGCGCGGGCCTCTTCGAGAGCACCTCCGGCGGCGGAAGAGGCGGCGGTGGCGTCGGCGTGGTGGTTGGAGTTGTCGGAAGTGGCGTCGGCGTTGGGGGAGGCGGAGGGAGAGGTAGACCACAAAACGGGGTTGCAGAGCTCGTCGTTCATGGAAGAGAGGATCTGGAAAGCGTTCTCTATGGTTTCTTCCAAGTACTTCTGCCCTTCCATCGCCAACTCCTGCGTCGTTTTGGACCCAGACATCGTGCCGTTCACGGATTGTTCTTCTTCCATTCTAAGCTCCAAAACGTCGTTGAGATTCAGAAATCGTAAAACCCTAAACCTTTTTAAGATTGAAAATACTACCAAAGAGGCCTGCGACAGATAGAACACAAGCTCGCAACAAATAACGGCTAAAAATAAATATAAATAAAAACGTCTACAGAAAGATTCGAACCTGCGCGGGCGAAACCAAAGAGATTTCAAGTCTGCCTCCTTAACCACTCGGACATATCGACTTCCTTGAATTTTTGCCCATACACGAAATTCTCTATTATTCTTATATTTCCTTTTTCTTTAAAAACTTATGAAGATCAGGCATATAAAGGTTGTCCATGAAAATATGGATTGGATTTCATTTAATATTAATTTGGTTCTTATATGTTTTATTTTGGTTCATTATTGGAGCTTTTTGCTTGATCAAATTGTTCTTTCTATAAGTTTATTATACTAATACTTTTTATCGATAAATGTTTGTTTTATTACTAATATTTGTTGAGAGATTTGAATATTTGATCTTTTCTCTTTCTTCTTTTTTCATTTTTTTTTTCCGAAGAGTGAGAGAACCTTATATTTTTATTTATTATACTAATTTTGTTAACTCACAGATTATATTATGTTTGGGACAATTTATAATCTAGATTATGATTATATTGATGAAATATTTTAACTAATTTTTAACTTTTTTTTTTTTAA
>PYAF01001513.1:233047-263674 GCA_007407185.1 Glycine tomentella | reverse complement strand
TAAAAAAATAAAACATATATTAATTCTTTAAATAATTAAAATAAAAATTTATTTACTAAAAAATTGATAGAAAAAGAAATTTATTTCCTTTACAACTTTAAAGTTATAAAAAAAGCTCTTATGAATCTAAAGTCATATTTAAAAAAAAAATGAAGTTGTAACTTTTTTTACAAATTTAATTAAAAAAATAAAAATCGTAATAGATGTTATGACTTTCAATTCTGAAGTCGAAACATTTGTTACGACTTATCTTCTTTCGGATATTAATTTAAAATTTACCTCCAAATGATAAATTTAAAAAAGAATTGTACCTATTTGGTTGTTTGGCCATTTTCTAATCCCAATTAATGTTTTACTTCATAAATCAACATGTGAAACTCTAATAATTACTACTCATCTTCTTCCAAGAAAGAAAAGGCTTATCTAATTAATTTCCAGCATTTATTATTTTGTGGCCGAAAAAATTGTTAATTAATTAAAGGTGTTTCAAAAAAAAATACAACAAAAAATTAAAGAGAATCTTATACAAAAAACAAACAACTTTTAAAAAAATCTTATAAAAAGACAGGAGTACCGCATACACGTTTCATATGAAAAGGTTTTATTGGTAAGACTTTCGAGTGTTAGGATAAAACTTAAAAGGAAGAAAAAAACATGTTTTTTGTGTTTATACAATAAAGTTTTTAATGTAATCTTCACTCAGTGTTACTGTTGTAACATTATGTTATCTATTAGAATTATAACATAGTAAGTAGGTATGAATTAAACTAAAAAAAAAGAGTCATACCTACAGAGACAATACTATATTCTTCTGTTCTTATATGTGACAATTACTTCCAATTCAGCCTCTATGCTTAGCATGACTATATATCAAAACGAACTTTTTGCTGACCAATCACAACTTAAAATCGACTTCTCCTTGCTTGATTACTTCTTGGGTTGTGGTGCGTGTTCTCACACTCGGAGAAACTTCAGCCCAATTCATGCTGGTAAAATTATGTGTTAACCAGGCGCTGATATGCATTGCAGCTATGCATTCTAATCTTTGTGGGACAAAACGGGTCAACATATTACAACACAGCAGCACTAGTTTCTTGCGTGCAAAGTTTCCCCGAGAGCAGAGGCCCCGTGGTGGGAATATTGAAGGGTTTCGTTGGCCTAAGCGGTGCAATTTGGACTCAGCTAATAGCCATGATCCAACTCCCTGACCAAGCCTCTCTCATTTTCATCATAGCAGTTGGACCTGCAATGGTTTCATTAACCTTCATGTTCATCATAAGACCGGTCGAGAGTTATCGACAATCTAGATCCTCCGATGGAACCGGTTTCACGTTTATCTACAGCATTTGCCTTCTCTTGGCTGCTTACTTGATGGGAGTTTTGTTGCTAGAAAACATGTTTGATTTGGACCAAAGCACCATCACATTGTTTGCAGTTATTTTGATCATTCTCATTTTGCTTCCTATCATAGTTCCCATTCTCTTGGTTTTCTTCTCTGGACCTCAAAGTGCTGACCAAGAAGCCCTCTTGGAGCCACCAATGCTAGAAGCAACTAAGCTTAATAAGCACTTTGTTGGGGAGAGTAGTACTAGCACTACCAAAGTAACCAAGCACGTCGAAAACGAGAAGAATCCTTCGAAGCTAGAGGTGCTGCCTCTGTCGGAAGGCCCAAGGGATGTTTTTCAGTTTCAAGCTAGACTTTGGCAAGCTGTTACCAAAGCTGTGAAGAAGATCAAGCGAAAAAATGGGCCCCATAGAGGAGAGGATTTCACGTTGTCACAAGCAATGGCCAAGGCTGATTTTTGGGTCATGTTCTTCTCTCTTGTCATGGGCTGTGGATCGGGCTTGACAATCATAAATAACATGGGTCAGATTTGCCAATCATTGGGAGACAACAATGTCAACGTTTATGTCTCAGTTATCAGCATATCCAACTTCCTTGGTCGTGTTGGTGGTGGCTACTTCTCAGAGGTCATAGTAAGGTACAATCTCTACTCTTATTTAGAACTGTAGTATATCTTCCAAGAATATACCTCATTTTAGCTCTTGAGACTTTAACTACTAACTATTTTAGTTCTTTACAAAACCAATTTTTAGGTGATCTAAGTTCAACTAATTTTCATATGAAATGTAAATGTGTGCTATCAATTCTTTCTCGTAAATGGACAAACTTGAATACATATTATATAGAGATTAGCTGGAAGTCTGGAATCATAGATGTGGTGATACGAAACTATCTAATAATTTTTCCTATTTTTATCCCCTCAAAATTTGTAATTTTCTGAATTTATAAAAGGATATTTATCTTAATAACAATGATATATGAGCACCTCTTAATTATAAACACTCATTTGACACTTTTTATTTCTCTTTCTCTTCCTATCGCATCATATCACCTATTATACTTATTTATATCACCTATTATATTTATTTATACTTGTTTTTCTTCTATTCATATCTTGAATCTCTATTCTTAGTGTTATAAAAATCTAAAATAGAGACTCAAATGAGGGTTTGGTAAAACAAGAGACTAAACTTAAATTTCATGGACTAAAGTGGGCATTACTTGTGTTTATGTTAGAATATCCCACCTTGAAACACATAATCACACGTGTCTTATTGCATGATTTTTCAAACAGGAATTTTGGATACCCAAGACTTGCAGCATTGGCAGTGATTCAAGCAGGAATGTCTTTGGGACTTTGCTACTATGTCCTGGGTTTGGTTGGACAAGTTTACGTGGTGGCCATATCCAACGGTTTTGGCTATGGTGCCCACTGGTCAATTGCTTTAGCTGCAGCTTCAGAGCTATTTGGCTTAAAGAACTTTGGAACTCTCTACAATTTTCTCACTATGGCTAGCCCAGCAGGGTCTCTCTTTCTATCTGGATTTGTAGCAAGCACAATATACGACTATTACGCGGAACAGCAAGCAAAGCACCGAATGCTCACTGGAAATAACAATGACTTGCTTCTTTGCGAGGGAAACATTTGCTTCTCAATAACATTTGGAATTTTAGCAATAGTTTGCTTATGTGCAGCTTCTTTGAGCTTGATTGTTGCTCACAGAACAAGGAAGTTCTATGCACAGCTTTATGGAGAGTCTCGAACTTAAAGTGGGAGCAAGCATAGGAAAACTTACATCAGTTACATGTTCCAGTTATTAAGGGAATCAATGGAGATTGGAGAGTCTCACTACGGTTTGAATATTGTGTTGAATTGTTGTGTGTATATACTCTGCCTTTCATGTCTCTCTTTTGGCCTCTTCAGTTTAATATTTGTTAAGAGAAATGCTAGTAGTAAAAAAAAATTAATAATTTTTTTCATGTACTCCTTTTTTGTCAGGTGAAATTCATGTGTATTCTATTAGATATGTGGTTTCATTCTTATTTCATTGGTCCTATTTACAAATTAGTAGGAATCACATGAATTTTAACTAATAAAAGAGGGTATCAGAATGACAGTGCTAGAAAATTTGTTGCTAGCACTTCTCTGTTTGTAATATTTTTTCATACCCCGTTCCCATGTTGATTTTACATGCTTGGGAATTATGTAATAGAATAATAGAACCTCTTGCTAGGGGGAAGGAAGACTTGTTATGAAACCAGTTTCCTATCTTAAGTGTGTTCCCGTATATGTAAGGGCATTTGTTGATTTGATCGGCTAGATATTCAGCCGCTGTAAGAATCATCATATTTGTGTAATGTTAAATCTACATTCAAATTTTTATGTTTATCCTTCCTTGGTTTCTTTTAGGAAAATACTTTGATAGCATGGTGATGTACAAAAATTGTCGTACGTTTTTTTGTTATTTAACTATTAATTGATATAAATACTTTTTTTTTTTTATAATGACTTGGTCATTTTTTACCAAGTGAACTTAATTAGCATGTGAAGTATTTTTACTATTTTTTATTGACTTAAAAAGTAAAAAAAAAAAAAAAAAAGTTTATAGAGTTTGCACGTATATTGAAACACAAATATTATATACTTTCTTCAAAAAGACTAAAAGACTATCTGGACTAATATAGAAGTTATAGAAAATCATAGTTCAATAATGTAATAATTGAATTGATTTATGCATTAGTAAAATATAATTGAGAAGCTAAATAAAATGGAGAATCTAAAAAAGAAAATAGTAAAATATAATAGAATTTATTTAGACTATTTGTTCTGGAAAACTCCCTTAAAAGACTATATTAAAAAGCTTAAATCTCTTAGAGAAGCAAAAACTACGACCACAGTGGGAGTCGAACCCACGACCTTCTGATCCGAAGTCAGACGCGCTAATCCACTGCGCTATGCGGTCGTTGATGCTACACTGTTTCTGTTTTTAATATACCAACAAAACGTATTATATTTAGATGATTGTAATATTAATATGTTAATTCTAAACAAATTAATATACCTTCTTTTTTTTAATTATAATTATCGTTTAAAATTATTTTATACATACAAAAATTAATAAATAAATAAAAGGAATAACAATTTTACAAATTTAGTCCATATCATTAATATTTTATTTTTGTAGTTCATATCATTAATATTATAAGGGATGTAAATGAAAAAAGTAATTAATGTTAAATTAAAAAGTTAAAATAATAATTATTTGAAATATATTTTTTCTTTTTACACGATAATTATTATGAAATGAGTATTAATTATTTTTGTTCTAACCAATGAAAGAAAGAAAAATAACAACTAATAAGCATTTGATAGTTGGTTGATGGAACATATCAATCTTAAGATTATCTCCAATAAAAAAAAAATTCTTAAGTTGTTTTTTTGGTCTCTAAAATGTCATATCATTGTAAAAAAATCATATACAATTTTGCTCTAATAGTAAAAAACTCTAAATTTTTTTAAGAAACTCACACTTTTATTTTTTTTTATTTTCACTTAATTATAATATTGTTTTGTGTTAAATAAATATTATTTTCTAATACTAAAAAATAACTTCTTATAAAATATACAAATCTTATTTTTAAGAAACTTTCTTTAACATAGATTTACTCCAATAAAAAAGAAATCATAAGAAAATAATTTCTTCACTAAAAAAATCATTCAAGAAATCCCATTAAAAATACTATAAATTTCAACAAAAATCCAAAAGAAAATTAATCTAGTGGTCGATGGACTTTCATAATTAGCAAAAATCAATCTCGATAAATAGATCTCTCTTGCAATATAATTTGGGGATTGGATGAACTGTAAATTGGTAAATCCCTTTTTACGCTTGTGAATATGAAATATGTATTAAACTATGAAAATTCTAGTGCTTTCACGATCGGAAGTTTTCTATATAAATTTTATTTTAGGATAAAATATATTTTTCACTTTTATACATATTAAAATATTTAAAATTCGTTTTTGCAAAATTTAAATAATTTCTTTATTTTATAAAATTAAAACATATTATTTTTTGATTTTTTTTTAAACTTCAAAAGATGGTTTTTGGGGTTAAAAATGTAAAAAGCTTGCCGCAAATTTTTGAACCCTTCTTAATTCTTTCCTAACCTTCTTTCATCTTCATCTTCTTTATCATTCGGTCATTCCGGTAACATGTTCCTTGATCTCCTTCCTGCGTGAAAGTGCTGCAATACTGTGTCCAGTTCATAGTTCTTTGTTCTCAACAACATCAACTTAACTTTTCTCACCCACAATCGCATTTGTAAAAGTTAAATTTCATCTTCACAATCATTCTCTCCCAACGCTGGCCACTAATTTTCATAGCGCACGGAAGAACACGAGATTTTTTTAGAGAAACATAAATTGTTTTATTCCTTTGCTTCTTACTTGGCTTAATCTAACTGAGTCTTAGTATACCAGCCCAAGTAAGTGCAACCTCATCTTACTAGACCAAAGCTTATTCCTTTGAAATTGTCGGGTCCAATAAACACTCAGCAAAGCCCCTAAATTAGCTCAAATTGAAGATTAAAAATTGAAACACAAGCAAACGTGCATCAGAACAACAACAAGCAGCAAGACAAAGAGGGATTTGAGACTCGTGGCTTGTGGGTGAGTGCAGAGAGTGAACAGATTACCGCTTCGGGTTTCATGGCGGTGGACGAAAAGCGGCGATGGTGTCTCACGATGACAGAGGGCGACGTGCAATGCCCGCGAGTGACCATGTTACGGTTTAGGGATTTGCAGATGTAAGGAATTCGTGTGGTGGTGTAACAATCTGAGATTCACGGTGGTGAATTGCTTGTTTCGTGCGTGAAAAGCTTCGCCGATTAACGGAAGGTTCGCGGATGGGTTTATTGGTGGATTTTGGTGATGGCACGCGTTATTGGTTCCGTAGCGATGCTTCTGGTGTGTGGGTTTGAGTGTCTATTGCCTTTGGTTTTATTGCATTGAGTCTGTGGCTGTAATGGTGGGTGCAGACGGTACTGGGTTTGAGGTTGAGGTTCGTTTTGGAGATGAGTTGCTATGAATTTGTGATTTAGAGGGTTTGAAGAAGATGGAGAAGGTTAGAAAAGAAAGAATTATAAATTTGTAAGATTTTTTTTTTTTTTTTTTATATTTTGTGACGATTTTTATCTTCAACAAATCATTTGTTTTTATAAGTGATGTTGGAATTAATAAATAAGTCATACTTAATTTTAAATGTATTTAAATTAAGGTTAGGATGTGACAAATTTGATTTTGTGAGAAAAAAAATCGAAATTTTACAATAATGAATTTTATATTTTGATATTTGTAAAGATGAAAAATATATTTTAGGATAAAATTTAATTAAGTTAGTTATTGAAAACATTATTTCATATACTAGATATCAGTTGCATTTGATCATGGCTAGTTAATGCTTTCTAGCATAGTTGCCTTGTATATTAGGGGGAAAATGAAAATCCTAATATCCATCTTTTTGCCCACGGAAATTTGAATAGCATGCATATGACCATTGACAACTATTTTAATAGAATTTAAAGATTTGGTTTCCCACAAGAGATCACTTTTTCTGAGGACTTACATTCTGTGAGGACCATGTTCTGATGTTCGTTGAGGAACGACTTGCTATTGCTAAAAAGATGGTTGTTATATTCGAATACTTTCAGTCTACTTGCTCAGTCAAAGATATATCTTGCGTGATACAACATTTGATATTCCTGTCTAATTCTATTGAGAGAAGAAAAAGAAAAAACCCTGATGAATTGGTTAAAGATAAACCGTTTCGTAATTGTGCATGCATAGCCGATGGCACAAAAAGACAATTTTACATGAAAAACTGGAGGGTAGTAACAGGAAAAAACTGATGTATCGGTTAAGACAAATCCGTTTGCTGAATCACCATTCATAGCTGATGGTACAAAAGACAAGTTTACATGGAACACGGACATATGGTAAAGAATAGTTCTGTAAATTTATTAGGACATGAGAAAAATTATATTCTTACTTAATATTTTTACAGCATTTTAAACAATTGAGAGATAAAAATAGAAGAGAAAGCAATATGAAATAAAATGAATGGCCTGATAAAATTAAAATGTTATGTATTTTGTAACCCGACTTAAAATTTTACTGCCAAAAATATTTTTTTTGTTGGGAAGATTCCATTCCACACACACCAAAAATTGATGAGGAACACAAAAGATATATCACATAAAATAGCGGAAGACAGAATTTACATTGTTCAACACTTTTGTCTATGTTAGGGAAGTACTTCAACAAATTGTTCATTATCTCAATCCAAGGCATTAATTAAGTTACAAGTTGTGTAAACTTAAAAAACCATCCCAAGCAGTGTATCAATTATATCACCCTACGAACTCAAATAAATGACTTTAAGAGGTATAAAAAATGATAAAAAGATTCACTCATAAGAGACACTCATTACTACAAGTGATCACTCATACTTGTTCACTTAGACTTGAGAGTCAAATTTTTACCAAACTCCCTAAATATAGTTATAATGTGACTTTCTCTAAGAATAGATAAGTATGTATTAACGACTTTTCACCTTTCCAATGCTATTGAAAAATGTTGTTCCCTTTTTCCATAGATGATTGTGAGCTTTTCCATAAACCAAAAAATAATTCCAAGAACATAGCATTTTATTATGCATTTGGAATCACTAATTGAAGGCATGGAAATTTAAATTATTATTCCTAACATTTTGTTGTTTTCTCTGAATTTAAATCACTAATTTAATCGAGGACACAAGTGGCATGAAAATATCAGAACATATCCTATAAAGTTTGGGTATTATCATAATCACCTTAAAAGTCACACATACCATGAATTGTGATTGGTTGAGTGTTGTGATTGGTTGAGTGTGTAAAAATCTTTATACGACGATGTGTAGCATTGCTACATTGTAGCAATTAAACTCAAGGAAAAAGAGAATTGCTCAATTGCAAGGTAAGTTTATTCAAGTAGCAGCCGAAGGGGGTGAAATAGAGATATGTCATAGAGGAGAAGATTCCTCCTTAATGGAAGCCATAGTGAAGACTTTTTAAAGGTTATATTCCTCTCACTTACACTGACTTTTATAACTACTGCAAGTATTGGTCAAATCAGATTTATATATCATCAAAATATAATGATACTTACAGATAAATATACGTAAGTATATGTAGTTTAGTCATGACCAGAATTTGCAACTTTCATGATTATTTCTTCAAGACCCTCATAAGGTGCTAACTAATTTAGGAATATATTTGAAATTCTTGTAGTTAAATTCGAACTGAGGACTTGGAGCTTAAGAATTACTCCAAACCATCAAGTCTCCCAGGAAACTGGTTTGTAGTTAGTCCTTTCTCTTATAAATGTTTTGCTTACTCCTGGTTTGTGTTGCATGTTAAAAGAAAAATAGTTTATTCAATGCCATTGACATTGGAGTTCAGTAAATAGGGTGACCGAACAATTATTCTATTATTTGGCTTGAAGAATTATATTTTATTTTCACAATTTTCTGGCACTTGTTTGTCCTGATGATTCTGTATTATTCTCATGTGTCATTGCTAGCAGTATATATGGTTGAAGGAGTATTCACTTATTTTTAAAAAGCTACATAAGCTATTCCCTGCTTATGAGGATATTGTTAGGAGTTAGGAAACTGCAACATAGAAAGTTTTATTATTGTCTAAAACTCAAGAGTTTATGCCGAACTTTATGAAAAGTGTTAGATTTAAGGTTCTAGGAGAAAAGGGTTCTCACAATTCACTTGCTATATCTGTGCATGTGCGTGTCAAGAATTTCTTTATTTTCACCATGTGTATAAAAACTCTGCTGAGAATTGAATGACAAAGCATAAAGTTAAAGAATTACTGCTAAGCTTCAAATAAACTCAATGACAAGACCTACTTTTTCTTGGTTTAATAATAACTTGAGATGATTTTTTATTTGAGAATGAATCATGTCAAGTCCCAGGTAATGATTTGAAGACAAAGACCATGTTAGTTAATAGGATATAATCAGGTTTCTAGCTTTTCATTGTGATCTATAAAAATTGATGGAATGGGAATGCTGGCAAACCACTTAAGAAGGTCATATATATAGTTTAGAAAATACAAGTAACAATGTGAAAAGGGTCTTTTGTTTGTGAACAGGCATCATAAGAAAGCACCATTGGATTTACCTTGAGCAATGTTTTGTAATTGTTTATTCATAATTCTTCATTTGCTGTCATGCAAACTGAGCATTTACAATGAATTTGAATGCCGTAGAATCTATGAAAAATGCATCAAAATCCCATCGAGGAAAATTAACAGCATTAATTTTTTGTGAGATTCTTGGCATATCAGGTAGCGTCCAATTATGGAAGAAAATCCCCTATAAAGTTGAATTCTGTACAACAAAGTCCTCAGAATCCGATCTTCTATAGCAGGTACTTTAACACGTGTGCATATCTATATTTGTGCTCAAAAAGACTAATAAATAAGGAAGTATCAGTATGTAGGGGGGCAAATTTGATACATGATACATTTGATACAGGGGGCAAATTGCTAAAATTTCTATAATGTGTCATATAGGGTGTAGAAAGAGAAAAGGAAAAAGAAAATATAAGGATAATCTATTAATCTATTAATAAAAGCATTAATTTTTTGTGTATTCTAAAAAATAAAAATATATATTAATTGACCTTACTATATACAAGAAATTTAATCCTACAACAATTACTTTACTAATTAATTAGTTTCATTGAAACATCCTTTCACAAAACAACACAACGTTTCACAAACACAACTTGATAGATATCTGGCCCTACACACATGGTAATAGCATAAAAGATTTTAAACTTTTAATATCCATTTACAATATGTAAAAAAAAAAATTACCATAAGACTAATGTTGGGTAATAGTAATACTACTAATAATTACCTTGTTTGGTCAAGGTAACGTTAGTATTATCATAGTCAAAAGATTTTTTTCATATCTTATTAGTTTTTTTTAACTGTAGCTTTTTTATTATTATTATTATACTATCAGGTAAAAACAAAAAAAAACAAAAATTGCCTTGTTTAAAAAAATTCAGAGGTGAACGAGAAACAGTATAAAAACCTCTCACCATGATGGCCTAAACATGCACCGCAGAGTAAGCTTTGAAACTCTGATCGGAGCCCAATTCCTCTCAACTCTTAAACGCACCGTTTTTCCAAATCATTCAGAAAAAAAAAAAAAAAAAAACATAGAGAGCTTTCTCAACTCAATTTCCCGCTACGTTTCATTCCCGTGTCTTCCTTCAGGTGAGGCCTTTTTACTTTTTTTTTTTTTTTTTTTTTTTTTTTTTTTTTTTTTTTTTTTTTTTTTTTTTTTTTTTTTTTTTTTTTTTTTTTTTTTTTTTTTTTTTTTTTTTTTTTTTTTTTTTTTTTTTTTTTTTTTTTTTTTTTTTTTTTTTTTTTTTTTGCTTTTCTATTTTATCTGAATCAATGTGGTTTTGGATTGTGTGATTGTGTTTTTAGTTTTTGATTGTTGGTATCTGCAGTGGTAGTAGTTGATTCCATTCGGAAAATAATAATGTTGAAGGGATTTCTGTGTTTTTTGGACGGTTCTTTGTTTATTTGATTTTGTTTAATTTTTGTTGTTTGTAACCTTAACGGAACCTCCAATGTGGTCTGTCGCGACCTCGACGGTGCGGTGTTACAACCCATTACTGTGGACAAATTGAAACCTTGAATTTTACGTGATTGAAAGTCTTCAAAATTTTGAGTTTATTTTTTCTGTTTTCATTGTTGGATATGGTTTGTTCATTTGAAGGCTCTGCATGTGCAATGTTTTGCCCCTTTTGTTGGTGAGAGTTTTAGGGCTTGTTTGATTTTTTTTTTTTTTCTTTCAAACAATTGTTTAATGTTTTCAAAATTCAATTGCACAAGGTTGCTTGTGGAGGGTGGTGCAAGGCACATAGTAGGGTGTGGGATTAAAGGATAGGTTGAACAAGATGAAAATTGGAAATGAAGATGAGAAAACATTTCTATTTTGCTTTTTCAAAACAACTTGCCTTGGAAACAATTTTCAAAACTAGATAGATTTTAGATGAGAAATTGATTATGGAGTAGAATGGAATTGTTCTAGAAAAATAGTTTCTGTAAGCTAGAGGTGAAAAGAGAATCAAATAGACTCTTAAGTTCTGAATTTAGTTTTTAATTTCCTCTTTTTGTCGTTAATTGTGGTTGATAGTTAAAGATGTTCATTTGAAGAGCTACATGAGCGAGAATTTACTTTTAAGGGATATAAAGAATCATGCTTTGTTTTTTTGCCCTATTATTGAAAGGAGCGATTGAAAGTAGAAACTGTGGTTTTGCATTTGCACATTTTGATTACGTCATGGTTGCTTTTCCCCTTTGCAATTTCCTTTTCCATGATCAGCAAGGGTTTGGTTGTTCCCTGGATTGTGGTTGGTGAAGGTTGCAGGGGACTGAATTTGGAAATGTATTGGAAATCTAATGTCGTGATATTGTCATCCTTCTTTGATTCTTTTGGAAATCTGGTACTCAAATATGTTCACTGAATTTGTAGTTATCTGATTGTTTAGGACTTAGGTAAAATGTATGGAATTAATGGATAGTAATAAGCATTGGAAAGAATTCCGTTATCTGCTAACCGTTATTTCTGTTAATTTGTTAAGATTTCATTATGTTGTTATCGGCGTGTTTTTTCTTTCCATTGTTGCTAATGTAGTTATGTCATTTTGCACTATTTACAGGGTTTATCGGGCTTCTGTAATTGAAGGAATCATCTTTATTGTGCATGTGGAGTTGTCGGGTTCTGGGTGTCAATATTTATTGTCGGGTCCTTCCTCCTTGTTGGTATCACCCTGATGTATACTTCTAAGGAAGGAAATAAACGAGTAATTAGTGGCATTTGCAGAAACATACTGGCTAGCATGGAATGTAATAAAGATGGTGCCTTAATGGCTAAAGAACTTGCTGAGAAGATGCTTTTACAGAGGGAATTTGGTGGGGCAAGAATGCTCGCAATGAAGGCTCTAGAATTATATCCCAATCTTGATGGTCTTCCTCAATTTCTAGCAACTATTGAGGTGTATATCTCTTCTGAAGATAGAGTTAATGGAGAACTTGATTGGTACAGGATCCTTGGTGTGCAACCCTTGGCCGATGAAGAAACAATTCGAAGACGATATAGGAAACTGGCTCTTACTCTGCATCCTGATAAAAATAGATCCGTAGGTGCAGATGGGGCATTTAGCCTTATCTCACAGGCTTGGAGTTTATTATCTGATAAAGCCAAGAGAATCACCTATGACCAAAAGTGCAATTTATGGCGTAATGGAAATCCTGGTGGGAAACCTTGTATTCCAGCCAGTCAGAATGGTTTACGTAGTAACATCTTCAATCCAGTGTTGTTGAAACCCACATTTTGGACCTTTTGCAGTTTCTGCAAGACAAAGTTTGAGTACCATAATGTTTATATTAACAGCAATCTTGTCTGTACCTGCTGTCATAAGCCATTTTTGGCTTCCGAGACATTGCCTCCACCTGGATACAGAAATGTTCCATCCACTCAGATGAAGCAACATAACTTCAACTCAACGAGAATGGAAAGAAATTATCATTTTTCAGGAAGGACACCTATGTCTGCTGTCAATTCATCACTTGGGTCAGGTCCTTTCTCTATGCCTGATGGTATTTCCCGTGTTCCGACATCAGCTTCTAGTGCTGCAGAAGCTCCTGGTGTTTTTAGGATGTCATCTGAGAATTTGAAGAGAAGGCATGAAGATTCAGCAACTGTCTTGAGGGAGGATGCCCATTTTGGGAAAGCTCATGCTGTTGAGAGAACTGGTGCTGGTTCAGCTTTTCAGTCCTCTTGTTTTGGTTCAAATTCTATTATGAAAGGAGACAGGCCAAGGAAAAAAAGGCCCACTGATGAACATAAAGTTCGTAGTGATAGAAGAGATATGGAAAACAAAACAGCATCTCAAAATGAAGGAATAAACTTGGCAAATGAATTTGGATCAGGAAGGGTTAATGCTGCAGGAAATCACAAACGCACTGGTCTTAGGGACAGATCACAGCATCAAATAAAGAACATATTGGTGGAAAAGGCTCGGAAGGAGATTCTTAAAAAGCTTGATGAATGGAAAGCTTCTTCTGCATCAAAGAATTTAGACAAGTCAAAGAATACTGACACAGAAATCAGAGAGAAGGGCAAAGAAAGGGAAGGAAATGGTGTAAAACCTGGTGCACAAGTTGTTGATTCTGAGATCGTCGACAAGAAGTGTTTCTCTGCTGATCCAGAGCCAGAGCTGCCTGGTTCTCTCTCAATGAATGTTCCAGACCCAGATTTCCATGATTTTGATGGAGACCGTATTGAAAATGCTTTTGGTGAGAACCAGGTATGGGCTGCATATGATAATGATGATGGCATGCCGCGCTACTATTGCTTAATCCATGATGTAATCTCAAAGAATCCTTTGAATATGAGGATTAGCTGGTTGAATGCCAAAAGCAATGATGAATTGGCCCCAATAAAGTGGGTCAGTTCTGGCTTTCCTAAGACCAGCGGAGATTTCAGAATAGGAAAGCGTGTATCCTATAGCACTCTTAATTCCTTCTCCCACAGGGTTAAGTGGACAAAAGGTTCAAGAGGGGTTGTCCATATATATCCGAAGAAAGGTGACGTATGGGCTTTGTATCGGAACTGGTCCCTTGACTGGAATAAATTTACTGAAGATGAAATCATACAGAAATATGACATGGTGGAGGTGCTTGAAGACTACTGTGAAGAGAAAGGTGTGAATATTGCCCCGCTTGTTAAGGTTTCAGGTTTCAAGACAGTATTCCGCCAGAACGCTGATCCAAGAAAGGTCAGGAATATTTCAAAGGCGGAGATGTTTCGTTTCTCCCACCAGGTACCTTCATACTGGCTTACTGGTGAAGAGGGTCACAATGCTCCGAAAGGTAGCTTGGAGCTTGATCCTGCTGCTACACCGATGGAACTTCTTCAGGTGTTAGCCGAGGATCTGGAGCAAGTAATTGTAATGACAACTGAAAAATCTGTGGAAGATGAATTGAAGCACAAAGAGAATTCCAGGGAGGAGGGTTTGATCAAGATGTGCCAGACTACTAAGGACGAAGGTTCTGATGAAGTGTTGGGAGAGAAGAAAAGGAAGCCTGAGAGCTGCCTGACAACTAAGGAAAAACGTTCCGATGAAGAATTGGGAGAGAAGAAAAGGAAGCCTGAGATCTTGTTTGTATATAAGCGGAGATGTCTAGGGGAAAAGAGAGCTGTGAAGTGTTAAGTAATGCTAATTGTTAATGACCGGAAGAGATTCTGTGTTCCATTTAGCCAGAGATAGCAGATTTAATTAGTCAACAAAACTATAGTTTACAGTGACCAATTCAAACATAAATTAGAACAGTTTTTTATTGTTTTTGCTGTATATTGGTGGGGCTACAGTTTTGCATTTAGTGTTACCTTTGCGCTCAGGACTTTATTTCAGTTGTATCTATGAAACTCTCTGAAATGCCAATGTGCAGCTAGTTATTAGTTTCTGCAAGTCAATAAACTTCATTATCATTCAGTTTACCTCTTTCGACTGGAAACATTTATCTCTATTTTTCGGATTCATTCTTTCGACTGAAAAATCTTGTATTGACCATAGCTATACAGCTGGTCAAATTGTACACCAGCTGCAATTTTTTTTTTTCTCATACCTAATGGATCAAAGCATACATAATTTTCAAGTTCATCATGAATTAAGTTCTTCTAACAAATTAAAACAAGTCTTAAGCCTTTACAATACTAGTAAACAGTAATACATTCAGTTTTTTTAATAATAATAATTAAAAAAAAAAAAAAAAACTCATGTGATGTTAAGATTCTATTTAATCTGGATTTTTTTTCCATTTTAGGAAGCTGCCGTCTCCTCTTAGCACTATCCCATTATGAAGTTGTTAGAAAGAGAGAGAACTTGAGATTGAGATAGGGATTTTTTGTTATCTAATTACATAGTTAAATTATTACCATTAAATTGTTCTATACTTATAATTTCACCACATTTTTAAATGACTTTCTATAGCTAAAAGGTTTATAATCTTTTCTGTTTCAAAATCTTTAAAGTAAGTTTTCATTTACTGATGGTTATTAAATTTTGATAAATTGAAGATACTATTTTAAGAATTTATATAGATTATAGGAACTTGTTATATTATGTTACACATCAAATAGTTTCGTGTCTATTTAAGTTTTTAAATAAGTCACTTTGCTTAGTATGTTAACAGAGTCTGGATAGTGATTAACATGCAAGAGTTTATATGAAAATTTCTAAAAGTATAAAGACTTCACGAAATTTTAAATTATAAAATGAGTGAATTTGTAATAATTTATAATCATTTTGTGACTTGATTCAATGCCATTATACTCTTATATTCTTAATAAAATTGATATTATATTTTACAACACCTGGTTTAGTTTTATAACAAGTAATTTGATGTTGAAAAATTATAATCATTTGCCTAACTTTTCTTCTATTTCATTTTTCCCATATTTTTCTTTTTATCTTTCTCTTTATTCTATCATCACTTATCATATCTATTATTCTCTCTCTTTCTCCCAGGTCCCAATCAATCCCATTTTGGAGTAGAAGTTTATAATGACTCTTTCATACATTTGCAACGATAAACTGAGCACCTTTTTTCTCTCCAAAAAGTTGTAATCTCACTTTTTTTGTTGCCAATTTATACTTCAATATCTAATGAGAGTTCATGTTTTAATAATAATTATATTACTATTTATATTTAGTAAGTTCTATTTTAAGTTATCTAATTGAGTCCACTAAATTATAAAGTGTATGATGAGCTTAATGAATGGATATAATTATTGGCTTACTTTAGCATAATAGGAGCCCTAATGAAGTTAATAAATAAGAAATCCTTGTTATTGTTACTTATATATCAAATTCCACAATTATTTTTCTTTTCTCCATTTAAAAGAGTTATGACCGTCTCATTGGAAACTCAAGTTACTTCGGAGGAAGAATCATAAAATCAATAATTGCTCTTGATTACAAGGTCTTTTATATCAATAAAGTAATCAATAGTTATGAATCCAAGAATTTATTCTAATTCTTAATATGACATGAAATAGATCCTAAGACTTATATGGTTTATAGTTCTACATATATGCTTATATAATTTTTTGGCTCTTGCATAAAGAGCATAGATAATAAGGATTTTTTTATATTTCAAATAAGGAGTATAGAGTATGTTCTCACAACTCAAAGGAGTTGACAACACATGCTAAATTTGTAAAGAATGACTTAAGCAAGGATGAGTCTATTTGCAATTCAAGCCCTTTTCCCCCTAAAAATTTTCAATTATAATTTTTATATGTAATAAGGTAATTATTTTTATTTAATATTTTATTATTAGTTTAAGCAATATAATGATCGCATCTGACATGTCATGGATATGAGATATCAAGCTAACATACAAATATAAGTATTGGAAGTAATATTTACACTAGACTGACCCACTATGAGAAGGCTTTACAATAGTTATGTAAGTGCCATAAGCATTTCTCATGACAACCATTATGCGATAGTAATCCTTTGACTTGAAGTCACTACAATTCGTACATGTAGGACTTGTAGGTTTTAATACTATCAAACATCATTTGTAATATGGTGATTATAAAGGTAGTAATTAGGTCTGCAATAAATCGTGCTGATGGATGTGAGTGACGTAGATAAGATTCGTTCCTTCTACATAACATAAATTATGTCTATAGGCCTCTCGATAGAGTGAGACGTACAATATACATGACCAGACACAAATGGACTAATATGAGATATTAGGTTCATTTGTATTTAGATGTCAACTTAGGTATTGAGAAATAAATGATAAGACTTAACAAAGATGACACTCTTATGTCTCGTATTCGATCAAGACATTGAACAAAGGTTACACAGTGGAAATGGTTGCGGTAATGTTTATATTGAAATACCGATTTTCTCATGTGTTGAGTGATAGCAATGCATTGCTATATGTCAATCATTGTCTATAATATTATAATGATAATATTGTTGGTAATCTAGTGGGAGTTTATAGGATCACACTCATATAGTAATTAATTGGAGTCATTAAATAAATTAAATGTGATTTAATTTAGTTCATGGTTAATTAATAAAATATAATTCATTTTTTAATGACATATTTAATTAATTATCTATATATCTAATCAAATAAAATAATTATTTGTATATCTAATTGAATAAGATTTGAATAGGATAATTGTCTACATCAAATAAGATTTGATAAGATAAGATATGATTGAAATTTGGATCAAATTACTCTCTTATATATATGAGAGAGGTGAAATTGATGACACACATAAAAATCCATTAATCATTATTGAGAGAGAAAGTAGTAATGTGTCACATCTAGCTCGACGTGTCTACCATCAGGTTAGCACCGAGATCCCGCTCCACTCCGATTGTGCTCGCGTGGACTGAGTGGAGATGTTGTATCCTTCGACTCTTGGTGATCAAAGGCAACCATGAATTGAAAGCGTGATATAAAGGTAACTTATAAATTCTTATTGATTCACGAGTAATGCGTGGTCCATGAGATGAGATTATTCCCCTCAAGGTCACAAGAAAATTTTAAATTATATACCTTAAAACCCCCAACATATGCATGACCACAAATTCAAGAACCTCATTTATTCAAATTTATATGATATTTTCAATTAAAGCAGTTGGAGCAATTTGGAACCAAGAAAAAAACAAACTTGCCTTTATTTACATAAATGTTAGCATGTTGTTATTTACACAATGGCTGGCTAAAAAAAAGGCACAATTTGGCTAAATAATTGTTCGAACCAAAGAAATGGAAAATGTCAAACCCAAAAAAATCTCATAACTTTGATGATAACATCAAATATTAAACTTTGATAAGTTGATGGGTTTTGTTGAGCTATGCAAGAAATACATGTGCCCAAAGCATATAGGTATAACCATTCTTATCGACGCTGAAAAATTGTTTAAGTAAGCTAGCGTCCAACGCACTAAACTGGACTTTTGTCCAAGCTTTTATAAAGACATAGCACCCAAAGTGCTTAGTAAAAAATTGCATCCAAATGCTTTCATCAGTTCATGAACTATCCAACGTCTAACGTTCTTAAGAAAGCTTGCACTTGTATTTTATATATTCACTTAAGATTTCTTCGTCCAAAAAGAGAACAGGTGCTAGAGCTCTTTATCATATGAAGTTTGAATGTTAAGGTTAACTGCTCTTATACTCCTTCACAACCAAGCTTAGTCTAATATTTCCTTTGTTATTTTGAATTAGTTAAGTTTGAATTTTAAGCATTTAATGAAAAAAATAAGGTTTTCTGAGTATAAGTACAACCTCTAATCAAAAGCATGTTACATATTGAGGAATTTGTACAAGGAAAAAACTGAAGTAGGAGTGAGAGAAAAAACAAAACAAGCTTCCAAAGAATGAGAAAGAAAAGACACATACCCTCTCTATCTTCTACAAAAGCAGACATGTCAAAGGCATTAACATGACAAGTCCATGCATTAAAAGGAGGATCAAAACGAGAAAATCATGAAAGCTCTATCTCACAAAGGACATATCATCTTTGAAGCCTATATAAATACTTGAAGAGAAGATCAAAGTAACAATTTAACGAAAATATCTTGGAGAGACCTTCAAACCCTAATACACTCTTTGGACAAATCATCATGTGCTAAAAATAGTTTATTATTTGCTTTGCAAAGTTGTTGTACTTGTGCTAAACTTCTACATCCTCACATTGTGAGTTGATTTGTTGTAATATTTGAAATGTTTATTTTTGTGAGAGCCAAAAGTTACTTTGTGATAAAGAATACTTGTGCCGATAATTTCAGGTTGAGAGTTAACACTATCGTTGTTGTAGCCAGAAGCGGCACAAAAAATACTTGTTGTAATTTTGTTGGTTAGTGAAACCTTTTTCTAAGATTTAAAAAGAATTGAACCTAGTTTAGATTGAGTGAACTAGCATAAAAAATTCTTATGTTCTTGTTTTTAAGTTACAAACTTGTTTATAAAACTGAGTTTTGCAAAAAAAAAAAAAAAAAAATTAAAGTTCACATACACATTATTAACCTTCTCTTGTGTGTTTCTTTTATTTCAATAATGACATGTCTGAAATGATAAATGTCTAGTGATTAAAATGATTGTTTGACAAAGCTTATCACCAATATTTAATCATTGTGTTGAGACACTTATAATTAATCTTGACCACCCAAAAATGGCATATTAATGTTGTATTAGATATCCTATTTAATTTGGGTCTTTTATTTGCCATTATGGATTGCTTGAACATGTCTCTTTAATTATGTTTAACATACTCACTTATGTTATTTCTTATGTTGTATTTAGTTTTAATCAATGTCGTTCCTAATGTTTTTGTTCGTGTCAATGAAATCCAAATGTTGAATGCAAAAACTTTAAAGTTTGGAAGGAATTGAGAATGTTTATAGTTGCATGGTATTGGACATGTCACTCAAGTTAGACTAACCCGTTCCCAATGTGAAGAATTCTAATAAGGCAAAAATTGAACACATGGGGTCGATCTAGCTAGATGTGCTTGATGATCATTAAGTTTTTTAATCTTGAAGACTTTTGTTTGGGGGGGGGGGGGGTATATTCATTATGACTCTAGATTAACTAGGTTTTGCTTTGTATTATGTTGAATTAAACTATGTTATTTTTTTCCATGTTACTAGAGTGAACTAGATTGTTTTTTTATTACTATCATCGATTTGGATCCAACCATGTTCTCAGAATATGAAAAGGAAGTGAGCTAAAGATATTATAGAAAGTTATTTTCAACATAAAAATGAGCAAAAGAAACAATTTACTTTGTACGTATGCAAGAATGTGAGACACAAAAAGAATAATCGTCCAAACTTCAAAGTATGCCAACTGATGTGTGAATAAAGTTAAGCTTTTCACTTTTTTTTTCCGATCATGATATTGATATGAAGTTACCCCGTCGAAAGCATTGACTAATCTTCATTAGAGACCATGAATGCACACAAAGTGACTATTTCTCTCCTAACACGATTTATTCTCATAGCCAAGGATCAACTAGAATTCAAGTCCTAAACCACTTGATTAAGGGACACAAGTCACTACTTTTTATGCCAACCGTTGTTGGTTAAACTTTTCACTCTGGTTTGCTTTGTAGTTTTAATTTTTGTATACTTGGTGGGTAAATTATGGTGTTACTACTTCTATAAGTATGTTTATGGAGGGTTACTTCTAGAGTTATCCATTGGGTAATGTTGAAATATTCATATTTATGGACAATGACCATAATGTTACAACAAGTTTGTAGAAAATCAAGTGATTATATATAAATGATTAATGTGTTAAAATTAAGGTTGAATTGTTTGATAGTATATTCGATCCTTAATAAAAATAATTATTAATCAGACTTTATTTATCTCTGAGTCAAACTACAAATTAGTTAGAATCTCTTTCTCCTAATAAGCTGAAGGATTAAAAAAAAAAAGTAAAGTTTGTAGAAACTTTCATATTATAATTAAATAAATGTTGATTTTCTAATGAATTTATTGGAGACATTGGTTGTACTATTGTAACACCTAGTTTTATGTTATTTTCAAGTTTTCTATTATTTCTTAATTAACTTGATTTGCATAATTTATAAGTAAAAATATTAATTAAATTAAAAAACTGAATTAATTATAACTTTTACAAATTCTTGTATGAGTTTCAACAAATAATTATGATATTTTAAATAAAAAGTTTTGATATTTTAACGAATAAGGATATAATTTGATATTTTTATGTCATATATATTATTTAACAATATAAACTAGAAATAGGAAGAAGAAATTATTTCCAAAGAAAAGATAAATGTATCATGCAAAGCAAATTGCATACACTAAGTGACAAAAATGTGGACTTGAAAGTCACATGCAAGAGAGCAAAGCATCATTGAGATGAAGCCAAATGGCTGGAACGAAAGTGCTGCAAAAACCAATTATATTTCAGTCTCACGGGCATTGAACAGAAGACTATGGACCCACGCGGCGCATCGATGGAGATCATGCTTTCTTAATTTCAAAACTGTGGCTTGAAAATAACATAAAACGTAGGTGGTCGCTTTTGTTAACATTTATTTTAGAACTATTTATCAAAGATGATACTGAAGGTTTATAACTGCTGGCAAATTCTTTATTCAATCAACTGAAATACATATCTTTAATAATTTTTAGAATTGTTTTTAAGTAATTAAAAGTAGATAATTTTTAGGTTTAATTATAAATTATCATTTTGTTTATTTAGATGTTCAATAGATTTTTTTTTAATGTTTTAATCAGGTTCTTTATTTTTTTAAATTTCTCAATGTAATCCTTAAAATGCAAATAACAATTTTTTAATAATTAAATCAATATTAATTTTGATTCAAAATAAGATTAATAATATCCCTAGTGAACAAACTTTGTTGGAAAGGTAAAACAGAATTGAAAGTAAGAAGGATAAATGAGCTATTTTGATCATTTATCTTTTTAAAAAATTGATGATTTATAGTTCAAAAAAATTATTTTAATCTTTTATTTTTTTTCAATTTGATTTTTATTTTTTTAAATATTAATTTTGATTTTTTTTCAATTTGATCAATTATATTTTATTCAATTTAATTATTTTATTCATTTAAAATTGGTGTAGTTAATCATTTAAAAAATATTTATTAATTTTAAATGAACCGAAAGATTAAATTGAATAAAAAATTTAAATAAATGATGAAAAATATTTTTTAAAAAGATAAATGATTAAAACAGACTAAAAAATAAAATAATAACGAAATTAATATTTTTTAAAAATAGATGAATAAATAAAATAAAAAATGAAATAGGTAATTTAATCAATAGAGAAAGAATGAATAAATAAATAAAAAAGGAACTTACGGTTGCTCCGTTGAAATTGAAAGAAGCCCTTACCTTACCTTAACCTAGGGTAATAGGTCCTGTCCGTTGTTTAGCTTATAACACCACATAATCGATTTCATCAATCTCTGGGATCATCAAAATCAGAAAGAATTGGGGGGAATGGAGAACAACCAGCAACAAGGCGCTCAAGCCCAATCGGCACTGTACCCCGGCGGAAGTGCAGGTGCAGGTGCAGGCGCTGCCCCGTTCCAGCACCTGCTCCAGCAGCAGCAGCAGCAGCTGCAGATGTTCTGGTCCTACCAGCGGCAAGAGATCGAGCACGTTAACGACTTCAAGAACCACCAGCTCCCCTTGGCCCGCATCAAGAAGATCATGAAGGCCGACGAGGACGTCCGCATGATCTCCGCCGAGGCCCCCATCCTCTTCGCCAAGGCCTGCGAGCTCTTCATCCTCGAGCTCACCATCCGCTCCTGGCTCCACGCCGACGAGAACAAGCGCCGCACTCTCCAGAAGAACGACATCGCCGCCGCCATCACTCGCACCGACATTTTCGACTTCCTCGTCGACATCGTCCCCCGCGACGAGATCAAGGACGACGCCGCTCTCGTTGGGGCAACGGCCAGTGGGGTGCCCTACTACTACCCGCCCATTGGCCAGCCTGCCGGGATGATGATTGGCCGCCCCGCCGTCGATCCCGCCACCGGAGTTTATGTCCAGCCGCCCTCCCATGCCTGGCAGTCCGTCTGGCAGTCCGCCGCCGAAGACGCGTCCTACGGCACCGGCCCCGCCGGTGCCCAGGGGAACCTTGATGGCCAGAGGTAAAACTCTCACTCCCTCACTGACTTCTCACTAGTGCTTTTGGTTGAATTTTGTTTGAAGAACATGATTTGTGTTTGCCAACTTGTTTGATTGTGTCATGCAATTGTGTGAACTCTAATGTGGTATGGTTTGATTATAGTCGTTTTGCGTTGTCTTGTTTTTTTATTATAATTGAAAAGTGAGGGCTGACTAGAATTGTAATGTGTTAATGGAATGTTTCTTTTAAGGGTTTTAATGGAGTGTTAATTGCAAATTTGTACGTCAATTTGACATGTTCACGTGGTGATGTTTTTATCGCATATCGTTTGATGTTTGATGATAACTTGGATGGCTTTTTTATGGGTTGTTGTTGTCTTGGTCAAAGGAATTATATGTGAAAGTTGCAGAGATTTTTTTTTTTTTCCCTCTTGATAACGAGTATCTATTTCAGCTTGCTATTTCGATGTGAATGTGATATCTTGAATTAGGAATATATGAATTTGGGGAGGATTGGAATAGTTTTTTATATAAATAAAGTATTGGAATTTAATATAGTTCGACCAAGAAATATGAGTCTCTCCCACTTTTGTTTTGGGTGAACCTGGGATATCCTTTAGCCGAGAGCTAGAGACTAATCCTTCATGGTACTTAGATCCATGTAAGAGGATGACTTGTCCGAATAGACGTTCTTCCATCCGTCTATTCTAAAGCAAGTAGTAGGCATGAGCTATGAGCTATTGTGCATGAGATCAGACAAAGTGGACCTGATGCAATTGATAAGTCTCTCCCCCTCTTCCCACAAAATTTACCTATCTGTCTAGGGAGGTAAAACTATGATGACATGAACTTAGAGATTCTCAACAGGGTTAAACAAGCTTTAGAAATTTTCAGCATTGCTAAGGTTCTTTATATTCCCTCGTACTTTAGACTTTCAAAATGTGTCCAAGTTGATACTTGGAATATGGTAAAAGAGAGTAGGACGATTCCGCATTGTAATTATTAAGTCCAATCTGACCCGGCTCATTTATTGGATCAGACTTACAACTAAGCCAGTGTTTTGCTAACCTGACAAGTGACAAGAGTTTAATTTGACTTGCGAAGATTCTTTTCCTCTATCAACTTTTGACCTATGTTTCGGTAAATCAATTTTGCTGGTTAATAGCTGAGAGTAAAACACCACCAAATCATTTTTCTAGGCCCGAAGTAAGGATCAAGGATAATGTCATTTTATTGGCGCGTTTGAATTTTTAACACTTGCAAGGCCATAATATTTGGGGTAGCTGGAGGAGGTTGCCTATATGAAGTGGGGGAAAACTAGTTCCGTTTTAATAGCAGGCAATGTTGGCCATGCCTTCCATATGATTGTTAGTTTGAGATATCTTCTAAGTTGGTTGAATATTTTATCAGAATGTGATTTACTCACAGCCTATTAGAAATCAATGTTTCATATTTCTCAATCAGATATTCTTTAACATGTATATTTTAAATATATGCTTGATTACTAAATTTTCAGAATTGGTGTCCTATTGACCCAATGCCTCAATCAAGTTGATATGTGGTCCAAGTTTAATAGCTATGTTTCATGAGTAAAGATAATTAGATATTGCATGTTATTATTCCTACATGCCTAAATCTGATGAGACAATGAAAGATGAAAGAATGTGTCTATTGTTCTTTAATATCAATAATGTGAAGATTGTTTGATTTAACAGGTATTAAGTATATTGCATGAGAAAAATTAAGATGGTGAACATGATGCACTCTGTTTTATTGTCATATTTGATTACTGATTAACACAAGAAATGTGAAAATAAAAAATTTATGAAGTTTTCAAATTTTATAAACAGAAAGGCTGTGTAGCTTATTGGTATGGATTTGTTTTCCAAACACTATATCAACTAACAATTTTACCCACTTAATCTTGTAAATATGGCTTCAACTTAAATCAAGTTGCATTTTTAATGTATCTTTACTCATCTGATGTAACACCAACTTATGCCCTTTCTGATGTCCACATTGGAAGTATGGAATTCTACCGAGGTTATAAGACCTTGGCTCTCCAACTTTTGTGGTTTGGTGCTCTCAAGGCTCTTATCAATTGGTTTGAGAGGCTCCCACCATGTTTCTGATCTGTAAATCAGTAGTGTGGGTGGTGATGCTGGCATTGCTTGAGATTTGTCAAGGGGCTAGTGCACAGCCATCCTGCATGGTGGCCGTTGGCCAGGGCTGCGAAGCATGGTGGAAGGTTAGATCCAATTGCAAGGTATGGGGCTTAAGTCCCACATTAGAAACATGAGATTATAGTGTGCGGTTTGTAAAGCCTTGAACTTTCCAACTAAAAATAATCTTTTGTGGTGTGTTTCTTTCAAGGTTCTTATCATGTTACAACAACTAGGCTTTTTTTCATTAGGCAGGCGGGGTTGGCAACATGGACCATATAGTTCCATAAATTTGTCATGCATTAAGTACAAAGATAGACCATTTACCTCTGAATCTCTAAATTTCTGTCATTAGCACATGTAATGTGAAAATTTGAAAGCAACTTCCCAAAACTATGACCTGTTCTGCATGAGATTGAGAGTTGTAGGCCAGAAGTTATGCACCTCTGCTAATGCACAGAGGTGATGTTATAATAGACTGTTGACCATTCCCCCGTTACAACTGCCGCTGGGAATGTTAATTTATGATTATTAAAGTATCTACTTATTTTATATCCATCTGAAATGTTATATTTGGATGTGTACTTTTTTTGTTTAACGTGTATACTAATCTATGGAAATTGGGAATGTGGTTCTGATGTTTCCTGTGGTTTGTTCTCTGCAGCTGAGTGACAACCATGCCGATAACGGACTGTCAGGAGTTATGAAGATTCTGAACTTGCATGGAATTTTGATTGCTTGCAATTTGGAAATGGTTTTGTTAACTAAATTTTTATGGGATGACACTATGAACCTGTTAACTCGATGAACAGCATGATTTAACTACTTGTGTACAAAAATTTAAAACTAAACAATGATCCTTCTGTGTGAACTTGTTTGATCATCTGCTAATACTATTTATTTCCTCATAAGTATCCCATGGTACAACACGTATACATTGCCATGTGCTTCGATTCATATTAATTGAGAGTTGTAAGCCAGAAGTTATACACCTCTGCTAATGCACAGAGGTGATGTTTGTTTGTTTTTATTTTTAGTCTTTTCATCTTTAGTTACAATTTCACAATTACTAATTTTCTTGAATTAAAAATTATTAATTGCTAATAAATCTAATTGATAAAGAGATATGCAAGCGTAATAAGATTTTCAAGCCCTCATCGTATACTATTATTTTTTTTTAGTTGTAGCTTGTTTCAATCCATTTGGGGAGGAGGAGCAAATTTGGAGGAAAATATATTATTAGTAAGATTAAAAAATTTAATATTGACAGCTTAAAGTATCATGTTTTCAATGAAATTAAACCTTGAGTGAGAAAAATTTACAAGCAAAATACACTTAATTTCTTGACACTTGAGACATTCGTGTAATATGATTCGGAAAACGTTATACAATAGAGTTGTTTCTGTAACATCCCCAAAATATGCTAATAGTGGAAATAATTGGAGATAATGAGATAACGAGATTAAATGCCATCATCAATATAGGCTAATAGTGATAATAATTGGATATGATGAGATAAATAGATTAAATGCTTTGTATGCTTGTTTTATAAATGTTTAGTAAAACATGGGAATATGGGACGTTCCTTTGTATTATAAAAGATCATTGGGTGTTATTATTGGTCTCTACAAAAATTACTTTTAGTTCTTATCAATATGTGAAATGTTCATTTTGTCTCTTATTTGAATTTCCTCACCCTTTCCTCTTCCCTCCCTCTTCCTAGCACCTTATTTCCTCTTCTCTCTTTTCCAACCCTCTCTTCCTCTCCTTCCCTTCTCAGACCCTCTCTTCTTCTCCTTCCTAATACTCCTCTCTTTCCCCAACTCACGCCCAACCCTTCTTCCTTGTGTCTTAGATATTTATTTTCTTGCCATTTTTTTCCTATACTTTTTTTCTAAGAAAAATAGGCAACGGAGTCATGATTCCATTTTGTATATTGACACAATGAAATTGCAATTTTGTTACCTACTATTTTGGGGTTTAGCAAACTGCAACGAAATTGTGATTTCGTTGTGGCTATGGAAAATAACACAACAGAATCACAATTTCATTGTGTGTTTCATCAGAAAGCACAACAAAATTGTGATCTCGTTGTGTTATTTCCACAACTGCAATGATTTTGTTGTACATTTTGATGAAATACACAACGGAATCATGATTCCGTTGTATGTTTTATTTTTTTAATTTTTTATTACTTTTAGACAAATTTTAATATTTTTTATTTTATTGTCTTAGTTAAATATAATTGTTTATTATGATGACTTTTTTTTTCCAGATGACTTGCAAAAAGCAGACGACATATGTTGTAGGACACGACCCCACCCATGAAGGCCTATCACAGTGAGGGGAAAATGCTATAGAGAAACATTGTAGAGTGGCTGCATTGGTGTGTTAGCACCATGATGACGAGCACCAACAATAGTAATAGGCAGAGCTAGAGTTAGAGCTAAAGCGACATCCAACTGCCAGTAGGATTATTGGACCTCCATTTGGAGGAGGTCCAATTGATTTGTCCCTTCTTCAATCATATAGAGACCACTGTGTTGGGCATGTCTAGATTCGTCAAGAGCAGCCAAAGGTGAAGTTTGTGCGCCACGGTGCCCAGGTGTTATCGTACCCTACTGGTCGAGGTTGGCAACCCTTATTACAACACGGTATCCTACCACAAGCAAGGGCTTGGTAAATGCCTTTTTAGAGAGGTGGCACCAAGAGACGTCTTCCTTCCACCTACCTGTTGGAGAGATGACCATCACTCTGGATGATATGTCTTGTCTGCTACACTTGCCTATGACTAGAAAACCCATTGATCATGTCTCCTCACTCTTTGATAGAGAAGCGGTGAAGATCCTCCCAATGAGTCATCTGGGCATTCTGACAGAGATAAAGGCTTTTGCAACGACAAACGCATGTGCCAGAGTGAGGTTGACATGACTGGAAGACCTTTACCACCACTATATTGAGTTAGACTCGTATGTTTGAGTTGCGACAACTTATCTCTTGCACTTGATCGACAATAAAATATTTTCCAACAAGTCCTCGACTTGCGTCCATGTCTCCCACCTCCAATACCTCGACAAACTGGGCAGTTGCCACGAGTCGGATAGGGAGTAGTTGCACTAGCGTACCTCTACGACCATCTCTCCTATGTGAGCTAGTATAACCACAATAGTAAGGAGGTTATATGACATTACTCATGGTAAGTAAATTATTTTTTGAATTATTGTAATTAATATTTTAATAATATTTTTTATAGTTATGGGCGTTTGCACATCTACCCACTGTTGGATACTTAGAGTCAAAGAATTGTGTTGTAGAGGACTCGGTGGCCACCAGATGGATACCATTGAAAGGTATCAGACATGCTCTTCTAGTCAGGGAGAGACTAGATGAGCTACAAATGGATGTTGTTGTGTGGTGTCCATATGAGGATCACATGGATGTGAGGCCTTTCGCACAACAATTCTTTTTCTCTGGTTTCATCAGATGCAGGACTGACATGAGGCCTCATCATCCAAAGAGGGTGCTGAGGAAGTTTGGCCATGTCCAGACGATTCCATACTAGCCACCTCCTCGTCCTACGTATCAGCTTTGTGATCGAGTGTGGATGGAGTGACAACAACATATCATTCCTCTTGTCGATGTTGTGCCACTTAGGTGTCCTTGGGATTGCACCTATGACTATTTGTCTTGGTTTTACAGGATTTTCCATCCTATGTCATTCTGTCAAAGGAGGGACAACCACCATGTGGTCCTGTACATTTATTGTCCATCAAAGTACAGCCACAATTTGGGCATCCAATGGCAAACTATGTACCAGGTGGAGACTACTCTTGTCAGGTAATGCAAATTGGATTTTGTTTTTTTTTTCTACATTGTCACTAAAAAAATAGTTACTAATTGTAATGTAATTGTTTTTGTAGGCTTGATTCTAGATAGCGTTAGAAGCTATGCAGAGCTTGTTGGACCTCAAAGTTGTGCCAAAGAGCACGAGTCATCATCAACACATAAAACAAGCTTTGGAATTGGATGCAACTTAGACGCATAAAGACCTTGGAAGAGGACAGACAAGGATGGTGGCAAGGGTGGGAGAGGTGGTTGACTTTTTGTGTTGTTATCATTATTAGTATATTTTGATGTATTATGCATAATTTTTGTTGTTTTGATATTTTTTTAGTTTATGTTGTTGAATTACTTTTTTTTGGTGTTCGACAATTGTTTAAATAACACGCGTCTAGTAACAATAACTGTTTCTTCAATTGATTCATAAAATAAGCATCAACAACTAAAGAAGCATTGATAATACAAACTTTTCTTTAAAAAAAACCATCGTATGATTTTTATAAAGCAAAAACGTGACTACACTGATTTATCATGCATCAAAGCAATGATCTCATCAACATATCTGGATTTTATTGGTATACGCAGCAGTGCAAGGACTTCTGTAACATCCCGTGTGCACCCAGTGTGGTAACATTATTATAATATCAGAATAGCATAAAATAAGCCGCGGAAGCATACAAAATCGTATTTCTTGATACATTATGTATGGTGCATAAACAGAAGCATGATATATTTCACTATTTCTAGCCCTTCTTGATCCAGATAGTCAAACAATAAAACCAGGCAGATAACAACCATGTCTATAGAGATATGACAGGAGACAGAAACTACCTCGATATGCATACACCACAAGGAGCTCCAAGCTCACAAATGCTAGTCCAAGCAATTGCCATACTTAGCTCTACTGGCTCCTTACCAGGGCTCTATCCTCTGCTCGACACCTGTAACATAAATCCCACATGGGGTGAGATAAAAATCTCAGTAAGCCAGGGTCTTTGGAGGTCTTTCTTCCCCCTAGTTCACTATCAACTGCCTATTGTAACAATATGGCTTATCTATAGCCATCTGCATTCTCTCACCACAGATCACTCATACTGCTTATTAGGCACGCCTAACCAGGCCTGTGCACTCACCCTCTATACTGAGAGATCCTCTGTCTAAGAAAAATAGGCTCTCTCAAGCTCCATGAGTTTTAATTCTCAATCTCATAACATATATATATATCTCGGCCTTCTCGGCTTTCTTATCTCATATCAATCATATATATATATATATATATATATATATATATGTATATCTATTCATCTTATCTGTAACACCTCATCACTGCTGAGGTAACACTGATCCAAGGAATAGGTTCTCTGTAACCTAGTCCTTCACCTGGGGATAATCATCTAACAGGTACAAATCCCCAGAATCTTACTGTACTCTAATCAATACCTGAGGGGATCATCCAGTAAAG
>PYAF01001513.1:206036-232947 GCA_007407185.1 Glycine tomentella | reverse complement strand
ATCCACCCACTCTTCTTCCTACACATACCACTCTCAGGGTCACAACCCAACTTCATCAGAAATCCAGTTTCAATATCTCATATTCCTCAGATCAACCTCCTGATTATACTTTTCTAAAGAACCTAAGCCTAATTCCAGCCCTATCACAATTGGGTTACTATTTACCCCAGTACCCAATTCACAAATTAACCGGTGAAAGCTTAGTTTCTTACCTCAAAACTGTTGAGGAAGGCTGGAGAATCCCTTCTCCCAACTCTGGCATCCAAGAAACGCCTTCTTCTCCTCTCGGAACTCGGCTCTCTGAGGTTCCTCAGGGAATGGGGTTTTCTCTCAAAACATGGCTGGAATTTAGTTCTTACAAGGTTCCAATCATGTTTATTGGTGATTAGGAGGTGTTTAGGTGAGGTATGATGAAGTTAGGGAGCTTCCCATGCCCATCAATGGCTGCCTGGGCCAGAGGAAGAAGGAAAACAGTGTTTTCCTCAGAAAAATCGCGTGAATGGCCTTTTATACTGGTCCTGACCGACATGCCGCGCCCTTGGCGCCACTTTGGCGCTCCTGGCGCCAACTTCCAGCACCTGTGGTGCTCCTGGCGCCAGACTCTGTCGCTAAATCCGTCACTAAGGCTTTTCCGACAAAATTTTATAAATTTAAATTTTTATTTCTTTTACTCCTTTTTATAAAAAGCCTAGGTTATTATAACTTCATTTGGAGATTGACCAAAAGTTTCATTCAACTCAATCAGACCTTTGCTACTAAATTCCAAAAAGATGAAAAACATGTTTCCCACATCATCGTCAAATTTAAGCTACATACATTCGTATTCAACACAACCATCACTACATAAACAGGTTAGCGATAAAAAAGGTCAAGTAAAATTGTGCTACCTCTGATGACTTCCGTAATTGTATTCCTTAAAGCATTAAGCGACATATCCTTATTTATTTTGACGACTTTACAACCACTAGGACATTCAAAAAATACTCCTTCAGATGATGAAATCATGTCACCATTGCAATATACAACAACAAGTACACTTTTTATATTTTCAGCAATATGGAGACTATCAGGGCAAGAAAAGCAACCGGAACTCTGGGAACGATAGTAACTAGGCTTTTGATCCAAGCAATAGCAATTAGAACTCTAACAAATCCTCTTGGAGTGTTGGGAATGAAAGCGAGAATTCTAACTGAAGTTCCATGGATCCTAGAAATAAAGATTCTAACTGGGGGCAAGAAAAGTAATTATAATTTTGGATATGATGATGTTAATCAAAACACCACTTGGAGAAGCTAAAACAACTTGAACACAACAAATGCCTCAAGCGATGATGGTGTAAATGAAGGTTCAAATGAAAATTCTGATGGAATAGGTGCTGGGAACTGGAGAAGTGGTTACCACGGCAGAGATGGCTTAGATAAAAGTGGCTTTAAAGGTAGAGGTTTTCAGGGTAGAGAAATGCTTTGGCTTAGATAAAGGTGGCTTTAAAGGTAGAGGTTTTCGGGATAGAGGAAACGATGGCTTTGGTCTGACAATAAAAGGTTTAGATTGCGTCTATATTTAATACGGTTGTTATGTGTATAAGAACAAAACAATGTCCAATCAATAAATGCAGTATTGCAGTGCTCAATCAAGAAAAAACACAAAATGTATTTTTTCTTTTTTATTCAACTTTTTTAAATAATAAATTTCATTTTTTATTTTTTTTATCATAGTAGAATCATATGGATGCCAAAAAAACAACGGAATGTGAAAAAAACTCAAACAACGGAATCGAGGTTCCGTTGTGCTAAGGGGGGTGCCAAAAAATTAACAACAAAATGGTGATTATATTGTTATGTTTGAGATGATTAGAAAAAGTAAAACAAAATCGTGATTTCATTGTATATTATACAAATGAATCACAATTTTGTTATGATAAGGGGTGTGTGAATTTAGACATCCAACGGAATCATGCATGATTTCATGAAAACGACATTCTCATAATAAAAATATTGTCAATCCCTTGATAGGAGTCAAAGACAATTTCAATAGGCGGGGCTTAACACTCACAAAATCCAACCACACCTCTCTTACTCTCACATTTCAATTTAATCACATATGAAGAGAAAGAGAAAAATGATGTGAAGTTTGTAAAAAAGAAAAAGAGTTATTTATTTTTTATATAATCATTCAATCATAATTTATTATATATGATATATTTATTGATTTTTAAAATAATAATTTATAATTCAACCGTTGCACACACATTAAATTCTTATAAAATATGCTAAATATATTCTTAATATTATAAAGAAAGGATACAGGATGTTCAACAAATACATTCTGCTCTGCATATCTTTTAACCAAGAGGTACTTGGAATCTGATTTGATGAGAATATAATAATAAAATAGTAAAATTTGTTCAAGAGGTACTTGGAATCTGATTAATATCCGTAGTATCAAGTTATTTTTGGTTCTAAAATTGATTTCAACAATTTAAAATATACGAAAATGATTTTAATATTTTACTTAACGTGAAAAAAATGCTAACTAATGAACATTAGAAAAAATATCTCTAAAATTTGAAAAATCAAAATAATCTATTACATAATTATAGGTTAAATTTGTATTTTAAATTAAGTTATATAAAAAGTTATACTAATAAAAAATAATACATCAATTGTTGAACTAATTATTATGATGCCTGGTGTAGATTGTGATGCCAGTAACCGCACCGTATGCATGCGACTTTATCCTTTATCATAAATCAATTTGAAATACCACATAGACTGAAGTTACAGCAGAGGGCCCACTGAATCCTCCTTGCATTATTATGTTATTTATTATTAATAATATTCTTGTACTTATTAAAAATTGAATGATTCTTCAATTAGATTTAGTTATGTAAGCGCTAACTAGCTTATACAACTAAATGAATGGAATATGTAATTACAAAATGAAATTTGTCACTTCGAGCTCGTTGAACGACTTGTTTTATGATTTAAATTATTTTGTTTTTCAAATTTAATTGCATACTGTAAATTGGTATTGCACTGATTTTACTCTTTTATAAACTTAATGTTAAAATGCAATTAAGCAAATTTAATAATAAATTGTATATAAAATTACATTGCCATAATAATAATAATAATAGTTTTTTTTTTTTGCGTGTGTGCATTATAATTATCCTCCAATTCAACAATTAGAAACTAGTTATTTTGGATGTAGAAAGATTACGAAAGAAAATATAATTTTTTTTCCTTACAAAGTCTATGATTTTTATTAATAGAAGCTAATAGTGCACAACAAATAAAGATACTATAGTAAAAAATCTTATTCTGTTCGTATTAAAAAATTATTTATTGACTTTGTATGAGCATTTGGATTAACACAACCGAGAAGCATCTGCATGACTGTGCCAGTGGAGTCCTCTGCTCTGCTGTAACTTTAGGAAAAATTCTTAGGTGAATACATTTTTGTTGTTATGATTTATTTATTGTTTTTTATGTTAGTATTATAGGTTATTGTTGTTTTTTTAAATTAATGATAATTTTTAATTTTTTTAAGTAAATTAATGATAATTTTTTATTTTTATACATAGATTACTAACATCAAAAATAAATGAATGGATCAGAATAACAAAAGGTGTTATTACCTAAGAATTTCTGGTAACTTTAGTCCACGCGGTATTTTAATTTGATTTACCCTGGTTTTTAATTTGATTTACATAAAAGGGTAAAGTCATATACGATATTGTTCCTCAACATTCACACGCTAAAAAGCGTCCCTTTTTCTTAATATTTATTCGTTTGGATCCCATAGTAGTTTCGGACTAGACTCGGTTTCATAAGCACGTGAAGAAAATGTCTATTTTTAATTGAACATTATGGAACTTTAGAAGTTAAAAATGGGATTGGGAGTTTGAGATGCAGCCACGTTGTCTGGAATCTTTATTAGTTTTTTCCTATTATAATAATAAAGAGTTAAAGACTTTGTCTGGACTCTAGACATTATTAGAACACAAACTTAAATAAACTTAAAGAAAGACCTTAAATTTATGACGATAAGACTCTACAAAGGATAGAGCAAGCAAAAGTAATGTATAGAAAAAGATTGGTGGGCTGAACATCTTTATTATTTTGGGATGGATTAAAATTGTAAAGGTATTGATTGAATAATAAAAATTATAAATAAATAATGAAATCAAGTGATAAAATTTGTTATTTTATTATTTATTTGTAATTTTATAAATTTCGTTATTAAATTTATATAAGTTTCTTATAATTTTCATATTTAATTTATAATATTAAAAATTATGAAAAAACGATAACTGTTATGATTTTTCTGTTAAAGAATATCTAAATGGACATTTTTTTGTGATGTGCCATGGAAACATTAATCATTATTTTTGTGTGTCGGGTTTGAAAAAACAATAATTTGCAGCTTGCCACTTCTAATGTCTCCATTTGAGATGGAAAATAGGTAATCCTGTCTTAATAATGTTAGAATCCAAAAATCCAAACAATCAAACCTAAAGTATTTTGACATTCTATAATCATATAATGATCTAATTGCGGTCATATCAATCGCATATTTTTATAATTATATATTTATAATGTAAAAGTTTTTTTTTTTTTTTTTTTATCTCATCGCAACACGACCGTAACCATATTTAAAATTATGTTTTTTATATCCTACTAGGCAACACTAGTTGATCCCCACCTAAGCTAAAACCAAACCATCGCATTTGAGATCAAACATTCCTTGCAAATTTACAATCATTTTATCAATTGAATAATAGGCACAAGTAGGAATGTTATTCATGTTCATTCCTAAAAACAAGCTTCGCAAACTGTCTAATTGCCTTAAGTCGGCAATTCCTAGCCATTGGCCAAGCTTACCATAATTATAGCAGCTAAACTGTCACGAGGAGGGTTTTGTCCATTTTTATTTTGATTATCATTTTTACTTTTGCTGTTCTGCTTACAAAATATTTTGATATTTCATATTTTTACCTTCAATTTCAGGACAATAGAAGTGGATTTGACAACAACAACTTTCTCTCTTTGATCTTTTTTCCGGGCTTCCTCCTCTATAGTCTATACGCAATCGAGTAAACATACTCTCCAATTAGAAATCTTTTATTTTGTTCCTAAGGATGTTCCTAAAATCTTTTCAGCTAGGAGGTAATTTAACAATTTATTACAGCCACTTGGAATTTTTCATCTAAAATCATATATACCTTCTGAGATTATTTCATGAGCAATTTTCCGTAGTTTGAGACGGAACTTCAATAGTTATCAGTTGTCATTTGATACTTGAGTTAGTGATTGACAACATATTTCTTTGATCCAGCCTCTCAAGTCATATTTTTCTGGAAAAATATTAAATGGACACGCATTGCGCTATTTAACACCCAAAGAGAGGAAGAAAAAAGAAAAACAAGTATAAGCATGATAGCGTTTATGATATGATAAGAAGAGAAAAAAAAAATAGAGAAAAATGTGAAATATTAAAGTGTTTAAAATGATAAGATATTTGTGTATATTACTCATTTTTCTACCGCTCCTCTCAAACCTCTTCTAATATAATAATCATAAAGATAATCAAATAATCCATTTAAAATAAAATTCTTACATATGAAGTCATTGTCATTCTAGGTTTGCAGTTCCTTCTGTTAAGGCATCAGATAATTTTGTGCTAGAACAAGCTTGTTAGCAATGAGAACGAAATTAACTTTGCACACCGTCATGAAGAAGACGGCTTCTGTTTCCATCTCTTGTAATGCATGCCTTCAAACCGAAATGGCTTGTTGAGATCAACAATAATGGTAACATGCATAGTAGACTTGGCAGAAAATAAAAACATCTTAAAATTGTTACTGCAAATACCAAACACAACCAGAGAAATGAGGTTGAGTAGCGAATCAGGTCGCTATCTTTAAGACATTTTGTGGCTCTATCAAAAATGTGCACCAGTAAGCAGTCGCATCATTCCCGAGACAAAATAACCCTCCAAAATGAGACAAGACTCTGGGAACACTCACAAAGTTTAAAAAAATGCTCGAGAACTCACAAAAAGGGAAAGAGTAAATTCCTCAAGTCTTCCTTCAGATTTTCACTTATTACATTCGATCAATACCCTTCTATTTTGTAATCCTACAAAAAAAAAAAAAAATCTAATTTATTCCCTTATAAAACCAAGCACCTTTCGCCTCTACTCGCATCCCATGAATTTTTTGAGAATTGCATGCCTGGTCTTTTTTATTAGAGACAAATGTTAGTAAATATTTGTTACAATTTTAATTTTGTTAGGAGATAGGATTGATAACGACCTTTTCCTTATTTCCTTTTCTTTTAAGCATCTAAATCAGCTTATATATTTGGATTGCATGATACTTTCTCTTACTTTTTTTTTAATTTATGTTATCAAATAACAACATTAATTAATGAGTAATAATGACGTTGACAATTTATTATCTTATTAAGTCACCTAAGAATTTGATGGGATAGTCACATGTGAAAAGAAAAACTTACTAAAAAAATAACATATCATTAGTTAATTAAATCATGAATTCAGGACTTAATTATACTTAAAATTCATCATCTCCAAAGAATTTATTATGAAATTAAATGGTTCTTCCACACAACTCAAATTGTATTGTCAATTGAGCTGTATTTATTGGATTATATCTAATGGTTTAAATGTTATTAAAAACCATTAAATAAAATTGGAAGGTATTTGTTCAAAAATTTAAATCAAATTAAAGTTTTCAACGTTAAATAATTTTAAATCAAATTGAAATTAAAACCATTCAATTTCAAAATAAAAACAGAAACTTATCATCTGATATTTTTTTATAAAAAATAACAAATCATTTTCACAAAATATGTAAATGTCATGCTAACATCATACAAGTCCTAGTAAGTGCACTAGTACTTAAAAAAAATTATTCTGAACTAAATCAATAAATTTTCTACATTCTAGTGAATTCTTTAATTTCATCTTATAAAAAATAACTTAAAATGGTTGAAAACCCAAAAAAATACTAGTATTACTTTATTATTATTAATTAAGGGTAAATAGTCATTTTCATCCTTGAATGTGTAAAATGTTGATAAATTTATTTCCGAAAGATGAAAATTCAAATTTTTGTCCCCGAATGTGTAAAAAGTGCAACAAATTCATCCTTTTGTTAACTTCTGTCTGTTAATGTTAATGAAAATACATATGTGACACAGAAGGATGAAAATGTCACAAAAATTATTGTCAACATAACTGCTGACTAGATTTTGGACAACGATGTCAGTAATTTTCTATTGGACCTAAATGTCAGTAAGTTATCATTGAACCAAAATGTCAGTAATTTTCTGTTAGACCAAATTGTCAATAATTTTTCATTTGACCAAAAGTTAGTAATTTTTTTTGGGCAAAAAAAGGTTAATATGTTTCTATTAAACCAAAATGTCATTAAGTTATCATTGTACCATAATGTCAATAAATTTTCATTAAATCAAAATGTCAGTAATTTTTTGTTGGAGGAAAATGTCAATACGTTTCTATTGGATTAATTTGTAAGATCCCGAATTTCATTTCATTTAAGGGTAAAATATAACTTAAGGGTAAATCTTTTTTTTTTTTTTTATCGTTACAAGCATAATAAAACAATACAATAATCACTTAAAAAAATAAGAAAGCAAGCATAAGTTACAATAAACATAATAATAATAATATTAATTAATAATCATAATTTTTCTGTTACAATAGAAATTAACCAAAATAAATATTCTAACAGTGTACCAAAATGAGCATTGCAATAATGTATTAATCATTACAAATTTATCCAAATTATAATAATTAGTCATAGTCTATTATAAATAAAAGAATGAAGATTATGATTATTAATCAATAGAAACGAGGGGAAGACTATGGTTATTAGTCACAATCTATTATCCAAATTTAGCAAAAATAATTTCTATTGTGACAGATAAATTATGATTATTATTATCTTTCTTTTAACAAATGTTTACTTCCCTATTTTTTAAGTGATTATTTTATTGTTATTATTATGCTTGTAACGACAAAAAAAAATTTACCCTTAAGTTATATTTTATCCTTAAATTAAATGAAGTTTGGGGTCTGACAAATTAGTCCAATAGAAACGTATTGACATTTTCCTCCAACAAAAAATTACTGCCATTTTAATCTAATGAAAATTTATTGACATTTTGGTCAAATGATAACTTAATGACATTTTGGTCCAATGAAGACGTACTGACATTACATTTTGGTCTAATTTAAAATTACTAACATTTAGGTCCAATAGAAAATTAGTGACATTTTAGTCTAATGATAACTTATTGGCATTTTCATCTAAAATATATTCAGAGTCATGTTGACAATCATTTTTGTGACATTTTCGTCCATACGTGTCATGTAGACACTTTCATTAACAATAACAGACATAAGTTAACGAAAGGATAAATTTGTCACACATTTTACACTTTTGGAACAATAATTTGAATTTTCATATTTTAACAACAAATCTATCAACACTCTACACACTTATGAACGAAATTTGTCAACACTCTACACATTTGATATAAAAATAATTATTTATTCATTAGTTAATTAATTAAAGTAAGCAGCAGTGTCAATGTTTACGCCGAAACCGATATTAGGGTTGGTGGGCTCTGCAAAACACAACACAACGATGTGAGAAAGAAAAATGGCTGCTTGTTTTGTCTGCAAGCGATATGTGGCTATCTAACATCCTCACCTCATGCGATGTTCGACACCACTGATTAGTTAGCAGCGAGTGTCACTGAGTCCATGGAGCAAGTAGTGCGTTTCTCTTCCCACTTTACCCACATAAAAATCAGCATAAACAGACAAAACCGCAAGGGCAAAAAGGTAAAACAAAAACTCCCTCCTACATCTAAAAGCATCGCCTCCAAGTCATACACAGAAACACACTCACTAGTGCTACCCACACAACACAATGGCGGCCACCGCTTCCAGAACCACCCCATTCTCTTCTTCCTCTTCACACCCCACCTTCCCCAAACGCATTGCTAGATTCACCCTCCCTCTCTCTCACCAAACCCTCACTAAACCCAACCATGCTCTCAAAATCAAATGTTCCATCTCCAAACCCCCCGCGGCGGCGCCCGCCACCACGGCAGCGCCGACCACGGAGCCCTTGGTGTCGCGGTTCGCCTCCGGCGAACCTCGCAAGGGCGCGGACATCCTTGTGGAGGCGCTGGAGAGGCAGGGAGTGACGACGGTGTTCGCGTACCCCGGCGGTGCGTCGATGGAGATCCACCAGGCGCTCACGCGCTCCGCCGCCATCCGCAACGTGCTCCCGCGCCACGAGCAGGGTGGCGTCTTCGCCGCCGAGGGCTACGCGCGCTCCTCCGGCCTCCCCGGCGTCTGCATCGCCACCTCCGGCCCCGGCGCCACCAACCTCGTGAGCGGGCTCGCCGACGCTTTAATGGACAGCGTCCCCGTCGTCGCCATCACCGGCCAGGTCCCCCGCCGCATGATCGGCACCGACGCCTTCCAAGAAACCCCGATCGTGGAGGTGACTAGATCCATCACCAAGCACAACTACCTCATCCTCGACGTGGACGACATCCCCCGCGTCGTCGCCGAGGCCTTCTTCATCGCCACCTCCGGCCGCCCCGGCCCGGTCCTCATCGACATTCCCAAAGACGTTCAGCAGCAACTCGCCGTGCCTAATTGGGACGAGCCCGTTAACCTCCCCGGCTACCTCGCCAGGCTGCCCAGGCCCCCCGCCGAGGCCCAATTGGAACACATTGTCAGACTCATCATGGAGGCCCAAAAGCCCGTTCTCTACGTCGGCGGTGGCAGTTTGAATTCCAGTGCTGAATTGAGGCGCTTTGTTGAACTCACTGGTATTCCCGTTGCTAGCACTTTAATGGGTCTTGGAACTTTTCCTATTGGTGATGAATATTCCCTTCAGATGCTGGGTATGCATGGTACTGTTTATGCTAACTATGCTGTTGACAATAGTGATTTGTTGCTTGCCTTTGGGGTAAGGTTTGATGACCGTGTTACTGGGAAGCTTGAGGCTTTTGCTAGTAGGGCTAAGATTGTTCACATTGATATCGATTCTGCCGAGATTGGGAAGAACAAGCAGGCGCACGTGTCGGTTTGCGCGGATTTGAAGTTGGCCTTGCAGGGGATTAATATGATTTTGGAGGAGAAAGGAGTGGAGAGTAAGCTTGATCTTGGGGGTTGGAGAGAAGAGATTAATGTGCAGAAACACAAGTTTCCATTGGGTTACAAGACGTTCCAGGACGCTATTTCTCCGCAGCATGCCATCGAGGTTCTTGATGAGTTGACTAATGGAGATGCTATTGTTAGTACTGGGGTTGGGCAGCATCAAATGTGGGCTGCGCAGTTTTACAAGTACAAGAGACCGAGGCAGTGGTTGACCTCAGGGGGTCTTGGAGCCATGGGTTTTGGATTGCCTGCGGCTATCGGTGCTGCTGTTGCTAACCCCGGTGCTGTTGTGGTTGACATTGATGGGGATGGTAGTTTCATCATGAATGTTCAGGAGTTGGCCACTATTAGAGTGGAGAATATCCCAGTTAAGATATTGTTGTTGAACAATCAGCATTTGGGTATGGTGGTTCAGTGGGAGGATAGGTTCTACAAGTCCAATAGAGCTCACACCTATCTTGGAGATCCGTCTAGCGAGAGCGAGATATTCCCAAACATGCTCAAGTTTGCTGACGCTTGTGGGATACCGGCAGCGCGAGTGACCAAGAAGGAAGAACTTAGAGCGGCAATTCAGAGAATGTTGGACACCCCTGGCCCCTACCTTCTTGATGTCATTGTGCCCCATCAGGAGCATGTGTTGCCGATGATTCCCAGTAATGGATCCTTCAAGGATGTGATAACTGAGGGTGATGGTAGAACCAGGTACTGATTACCTGTGGTGAGCATCACAGTCTGTAGTAGTTTTGGTAGCAAGACTTTGTATTTAACTTACTATATGCAGTAGCATCTATCTCTGTAGTCTCATATCTCCTGTTGTTTGTATTGTGCCGTTGGGTTTTTTGCTGTAGTGAGACTGAAAATGATATGCTAGTAATAATATTTCTGTTAGAAATCTAAGTAGAGAATCTGTTGAAGAAGTCAAAAGCTAATGGAAGCACTTTGAAAATGCTATCATGTTACATATTCAATCTATTTCTTTTTTAGCGGATGGTAGACCTGTAGATTCAACATTTATTCATAGTTTTCAAAAGTCAGAAATGGCAAAGTTATAAATAGTAAAACGGAATAGATGCTGTAAACGACTTCAATAACAAGTGGCATCACGTTTCTAGTTCTAGATAATTCCATGCTGCAAATGGCAACGTAGTTTTTTTATTTTTTATTTTTTATATATAATAATGTTCACAATTAACTTGTAGGTTCTTAATTCAACGCATTCACTAATAAATGCATTTATCATATTTTCAGTAACCTACCTACTATAATTTATTTGTCATTAATTTTAGGGTTTGTATTAAGTTTATAGTTATTTATGAAGCCTATATATAAGTGTATTCTGTTTTCAAACAAATTAAGATAGGCCAAGTAACTTGCCATTTAAAGGGATATACTCTGTTTTCAACAACTCTTGCTCCTTATGGTGGAAGTGAGGGCATTATTACAAATAAGTGAACTAACAACACAATTCATTTAGGGAAACTACTAGATCAAAGGATATGGAGATCAAGAGCAAACAAGATGACCGAATCACACACACACACACAAGAATGCTTACCATCTAAAAAAAGAAACCCTTTTCAGTATTTAACTATAATGCAAGTAGCTATTTATCGTGTGGTCCTTACGCGTTAAAGTTCTTCAAAACATTAAAAAGTAAAAATTACTTAAAAAGTTATCCATATAGTATGAGGGTCAAAGATTTACTTGCCATGTTGGCTTCCAATGGTCTGCCCACCATCTAGCCTTTTTGAGTCTTCGGTGTTAAACGAATTTTCATCTGCCAGATTCTCAAAGAATCAAGCTGAATGAAATGACTGATAAATGTATTTTTGTTTGCAACCAAAACTAGCACTACAATTATTTTCAATGAAAGTCAGAAGTAAAGCAGCACTTTAGCAATGAGTATAAGTGATTAATGTGTTAAAGTTGAATCGATTAAGTTGTTAATGTGTTAAAGTTGAATCAATTAGGTAGTATCTGAATTCAATCTTTGACTAAAATAATTAATGGTCAGATTTTACATATTTCCTGTCAAACTCTAAATTAATTAGAGTCTTTTTTTTCCTGATGAATCAAAATGTTAAGAAAAAAAAAACACTTTGAGCATATGAAGATAACAAGTTTAGATATTGAATCTATTGTGTTTCTTTTTTGACTTTTTCTTTAACTCATCCCGGCAATCATGATGAGCACGGTTTTAAGGTATATCCTCTGTTTACTTCTGAATTACTGGACATGATTTTAAGAAATTTATGTTTATGTAGTCTTAACATAGAACAAAGCAAATCTTATAGTAACGAGGGAAGGACAAAAAGAACCTTTTGACCTTTGTACTGCAGACAACTTGCTAACGTGACTGGACATGCTTTATTCCAACAACTTGATGCATAACATGTCTTGGTCTACACGTCCCTAAACATAGATGTTACCAAATGCCAGCACAGAATTTCGTTACACCACTCAGCTAGCTAAAATTTGCACGCAAGACCACTTGCATTTGTATTTTTGTATCTTGCTAGATAAAATATAAATGGCCGGGGTTTGCAAACGGGACAGATTCTAGTTCTTGGAACTTAAAGGCTTGATGACTAAGCATACCAAAAAGGTATAAGAAAGTTTTGTGGCCAAGGCAATAAGGGGACACATGCATGTGTTACTCTCCCAATTGAAGTCAGAAGTTAAAGTAAGATATAAAAATTTTCAAAACCAATTTGATTAATATGGAAAAAATGGGTTTGGCAAAAATAACTTACCAAACTAAGATAATTAATTATATAACTTACAAATTACAAACACACCAGATGATTAGCAATGCATAATGTGTTCCAACCAGTAATAAGTGGCCTTACATATGCATGTGTTAATTTATTCAATCTACAAAGTACGCCAGGAAAATTCATGGTTTCTTAGAGTCCATGATATCAAATTTGTTAAGGACAAAACTCAGATGCAGTTTATTAAGTGCTTATGATAGTGTTCTCCAATCAGAATTGGAGGTTCACCTCAGTAGTTCACATAATAAAAGTTTACATTAAAGATTAACACAAGTTACCTAGGTGAAATTCCAATTCTGATAGGAGAAAAAACACCTAAGGATCTGCATGGAAATTTTGTCCATTTGCTAATTGCTCTAAAATCATAAGGATTTCTTTCTCACTCACAAGTTATCTCACTCATTCAACTGCCTGAGATGAAGTAGCTGAGACCTCAAAGGATTTCTTTCTCACTAAGAGGCATGTGACTCTTGAAGGATTGGAATGAGTGTTGTCAAGACTACAGATCACAAAGTCCGGCCGGTGGAGCGCAAGAAGATGTAGCCGATCCTTTCCCACTACCAAGGCAGATGCATCAAGTAGAACATGCCAGTTGTTCCTATGAGCCTCAGAAATCCAATGCATTGTTCCATTTGCATCAACCGGATAGGAAAATAAGCCTTTTGAGCTGATCTTACACCTCCTCCTGAAGTTCTGGCTCAGCTGAGACCCGCTGATCCTCAAATCCAGCCAAGTCTTGGGTGCTGAGATCACCTTGGACTCCTTAAAAGAAGCAAACTCCCTGATGTAGTCTTCTTCCTGATCAAGAATGGTCATGTAGTAGTTTCCCTTAACAAAAGGGTAGCTTTCTCCCACCAACATCATAGCATCCTTGTAGCTTGGAGTGAAGAGAACAAGGTACTCTTCATCTGGCAAACCATAATGCTTCAAAATCTTGTTGCGAGCTTGGATTTCTGGGATAGAGATGAAACTTCCAGGGAATGAGGATTTCTTGTTGAGAATGTCTAGTAATCTTGATGGCTCCAACTGGATCTTGGCCCTATCCATTTCAGGGAGATTATTACTGCCAAACAAATATGTAGAAGACTCTCTTGGTGACTTTCCCCTATCATCCATCATGGATTCTGAAGGCTCCTCATAGATGATAAAGCTAGACAAGTCTATCCCATTTCCATCTCCTTTCATGAGGCCTGAATATTCTGGATACTTTGCAAGGACATATTGTTCAACATATTCCATTTCTTTTGGTGTGATTGGACCTGACCATCTAATGTCAAGATCAGGGATAGTTGATATGGCTTCTGCTATGATGTGAGCAGGAATCAACGTATGTCGTTTCTGTTTTGGTGCCAATTTAGACCATTTTTCAGCTTCAATGGAACATACAATGAAACATCTACTAAGAAAGAAGAAAAAGTGGGAATTTGATGATTACCTTTATAACCATGCTGTTTGATTTGCAGCTCTCAGTTATTAATTTGTGTGTTGGGCCTTTCTGAGTGTCCTTGACTTCATTTTCTACCATCTCCTGATATGTTACCTGACATAGGTGTTGTAGAATTCAGAATTTCTGAAGTTTTAGCAGTTGAAATACTACTCATAAAATTACAAACAAAACATAGAGTTGAATATAGCTTTGAATTGTGACCACTTTACCTCAGATCCTCCTGAAATTTCATGCTCCTGCATGTTAGTCCCCATAATAATATTTGTCTTCACCACTTATATAAACATAAGATAGTTTTGTTTTTCAGAAAATCTTAGATATATGGCAAACAACAACAACAACAACAACAAAGGGAAAATAGAGAAGCCTATGTGTAGAAGTCCTATTGAAAGATTCTCTAGTAGAAGTGGGTTCTGAGAGATTAAGGGTGAAAACAAACCAATCTAGTGAATTAGGGTGATTAAGATGAGGGTATTATCATGGACTAAAAAGAAGCCACATGAAAAATGAATGAAGAATGAAAGGAAAAGATGAAGAAAAGAGGCAGGTTTGAAAACAAGAGTTGGCCTAGCCAAACTCACAAAGATGACATTTCTTGTTGAAGCTGTGAATCTTATTAGGACCAAGAAATTAAGAAATCCAATAAAGTAAGATGATTACACTGAGAAACAATAGCAATGCTTTAAAATAGGAGGTGATGATGATGATGATGAAAGGGGTGACATGTTTGTCTTGCCTTAACCATAGTTTACTTGCGCAATATTCTCCAGAGTTATTCGCTTGTACCTAGCATCATTGGTTTCAAAATTCAAAAACTGAATCTTAATTAAAATCTGAACCTGGGTTTTATTTTTAATCAAACTCTATTAATTGAACTAGAGAACACGTTAGGAGAATATTTTTTGAGGTGCAGCTTTCGAATGGCTACAACATCACCATATTTGTTAATTGTTAATGTAACGTCACTCTGGGAATTTTATATTCTTAATGGAAAGCGACCATTGGAGAACCTTGATGAAATTATGTCAACAGAGCCGTGGCATCTTCTTTTTTTTTTTAAAAAAAAAAATCTTAGCATAATTTCAGAACGAATATTTCAATGTTTTCAAATCACTAAGTGATTTTGTTCGAGAAAAAAAGATTATGAATAGTGTAAAAAGTTTTACATAGTTATGCAATCGTAATTTTCTATGATAAATTTATTAATTTTTAAAATAATTATTTAAGATAATTCAAATAATGATTTTAATTGAATGATAATATAATTGTCTGATGTGATAATATATACACATTAAACTCCTTTTAGTTATAATAGTTACTTTGAAAAGGCTTTTTAATAGTTTTAACTATTGCATTTAAAGATATTACTAGATGAGATCCTCCAACTCAAAACCTGAAGAAAATTGACTGTAATTGAAATTTAGTTAGGTGAAACCTAGATTCATTATGAAATCAACTTCAACAGAGAACTGATTCAAATTTAAGAGATGAAATTTAGCAATACAATCATCATGTGCACCGTTGCTAGCATGAATTAATAGTCGAGAAACTGTGACACTCGTTGCATATATGCTAGCTATAGCATCCACGATGAGAGTTGTTTAATGGGTTACTTAAAAATAAAAAAAAGTATTATTTTGATGTGTCATATGATAGTTGTTTAACTTTGTAATAAATATAGAAGAGAGAAAGAGAAAAAAAAGATTTTTTTTTAGTTAAACAACTTATTAATAGAAATAAGCATTAGATAGAAAATTAATTGAGTTACTTAAGATTAAAGATTAAAGTGACATAAATTAGATTATTTATATAAAAGTCATTGGAGATATTCTAAAAATGAAATATCTTTTACTGATTTTTTTATATGTAAGAATAAAAAATAATATTAAAATGTTTACAATAATTAACATATAGAAAATAAAATTCTTGGTGTCACTGGTAGGTGGAATTCTAGATTCGTTAGATGCAAATAAAACCAAATTTGGCAATAATAAGCACCATGATTTAGTACATGCATGTAACCAACACTATTTAATAAATGGCGAAAGATAAGGGAAATTTCTTAATTTCCCATCTGTCACGCTACATGATGCGCATACAATTGATAAGGACGAAAATATTAAGTTAATGTTAGGATCTTATGGGGGATTTGACCTTTATTTATTTCCCTACTGTAGAAAGCACCAAACGAGTCTTTCAAAACTCATTAAACAAAGACATCAACCAATACAATATAAAATCAATCTTTATTTATAGGGAAGAAGAGGGCATTATACCGTTTAGAGATGCCTTCAAAAGAATATTAGATATGGACAAGGACTAGGACAAGGGGATCACAATTTAAAGCGTTTAATATATACTAGTATAATATAACTAAAAAATTAACCTAAAACTTACGAGGATGAGTGTTAAGTAATGGAATGGCGTTAGCTAGTGGGAATTGTTGAATTTCCAGATTGATATGACTTGAATGCTTCAATGGTAATTACCCAATAAGTGTGGAACTCGAAGGGTTAACTTTGAATAATTAAAATCTATTTTGTATATATAAGATTCAGTTTTGTATATTTATTTACCATATATATGTTGTCTTAAGTTTTGACATGATGTTTTTTAAATTCTGATAAGATGTGAAAGTTTATCTAAAGATTTTTTTTATTTAAAAAAAAACTTTTTAAAGAAGGTAATGATTTTTTTCATAAGGCAAGGAGTGAAAATTAAATAAATCAATAAGTATATAATTTCAAAAATATTACATTAATAATAATAATTTTTAATTATGTTGTAGAACTTTTTAAATATGATGATGTTTTTATTTAATCTTTCATTTTTAAGTTATAACTCGGTTTTTCATTGTAATTTCAAGAACTGAATTAATTAATCATTTATAATTTTAAGAATTATTTTGACATTTTACTTTTTTAAAGATCAATTTGACCTTTTATTATTATTTCAGAGACTAAATTAATTGATATCACTTTATTAATTTTAGGGTCAATTTGACTGATAATTACAATTTAGATACTAAACTGTTGATTCGCTTTATTTATTTATTAAATGTATACACGTCTCAAATGAACGAGTGACCAATAGGAAAATTGTGAACTTGTGATTTTTATAAAGAGAAAATAGAGAACTGATGATATTTTTAAAGACCAAATGAGTGAGTAAAAACACACCTAACAAAGAAAATAAATAGAAGAATTACACAAAGACTATACGAGAAAGAGGAAAATTTAGACTAGATCACAAACCTTTTAAAAAAAGAGAAATAAATGTCATAACATTTTGAAAGGTCATGGACACATATTTATTCCTACTACTAATAATATATTTTTATATTTATTTAAACAAGTTCATCCTATTAAACTTAAAAGGTTAAATAACTTCACCTTTTTTTTAGTTAAATAGACTTTTATATATGGACTTTTAAAAAAATCAATAGTAATTGGTCACAATAATAGTGAACCGTAACGGTAAACAAATTTACCTACAATTTTAGGAGTTCATAGTCATCATTATAGGTAAAAATCACCTGTGTTAATAAAAAAATATGTATAAAAGGATTTACAAATCACTCATATATTTATTTTGTTCAATCAATTAAATTAAATTCCATAATATCATTATGGGAAAAACTTAACCTAACCACTACCTTCGTTTGAGAGTTAATCTTACAATCATGTCTTGGAAAATACCCTGTCAAAGAGAAGAAAAAAACCTTAGCTTAACTAATTTAATAAATAAGCTTAGATTAGACTAGCATGTCATGTCATATACGAGTCAAACATATATAATGCATTTTTTATCACATATTATTATTGGTTGAAATTATTAAAAGTATAATTTTGTGTGGATCTAGCCTTATATTTAACGAGTGTTTCTTTTATTTTATAGTTTTTAATTAATTTTAACCAATATAGTGTAGGTTTATATATATATATATATATATATATATATATATATATATATACACACGAGATATGATTCATTTACATCAAGTGTAAAATTAATGTTTTACACTAAATCTCAATTATTTAATTTAAATAATTTAAAGATTAAAATTGATTCACTTAAAAGTTTGTAATCTAGTTTCTCTTTTTTATTTCACAAAATGAGTGAAAATAAATAGAAGAATTACACAAAGACTAAACGAGAAAGAGGAACAATGCAAAGTATATTTTACATAACGCATGTGCAAGGCCTAAACGATTAAATGATTTGTGTCAAATTTCATATCACTTGAGATTTTGCTTTAGTCTTGAGCTGTTGAGAACAAGTGCATTATCATAATAAAATGAAAATTCAACGACATGCATTATTAAGTTTTGATGTAGATAAAAGTAGCAAATATCATAAAAAAAAATTTATTTGATGCTATCATTAATGATTTTGATCAATTATTTTAATTAAAAATAACAAAATTATATCTTGTGACTTGTTAATTAGAAATTTTTAAACTTAATTTTTAAGTAAATTAATTCCAGTCTTTAGATTATTTAAATTAAATTACTAAGATTGGTGTAAAACATTAATTTTACATATAATATAAATAGATCTTATCTCTCTCTCACATATATATATATATATATATATATATATATATATATATGAATGAGTATGTTATCCTCAATGTTTTTTTACACCCACTATTTTATTTGATACATAATAAGAGATAAAAAATACAGAATATTAATTAGATGTTTAAAAATTTGGAATCAATGTTAAAATATCATTGCTGTTCTTATCTTTTTATATATTTTTTTTATCACATATCACCTATTATATATTTATATTTTTCTCTCATCTAGTTTATTCTCTCTCAGTGACTATTATACACAACATAATTCAATGAAAAATCTGATATCAGAAAATAGAAAAGTAAAACCAATCATCAATTATTGCTCTCATTGCTCATCATCAACAAAAAAAAGCACACCAATAATATATGAAATGAGAGTTACGAGGATTGAAGTTTGAAAAAGACACAGTAACCTCCCACAAACCTTCTTCAAGCTTACTCAAACACCAAACAAGCACCAAAGAGAATTTTTGACAAAGAACCAATCTTCAAGATCCATGTCAGCAGCCCAGAAAAGAATTAAAAACAAAAACAAAAAAAGGAAGACCTCAGAGAGACACATGCAATTTAATTTTTTCTGCAGCTCAATTAGGCAAAGGCAACCACAACAGTTAGGTAACAAGCAACAGCTGAAAGAAAAGAAAGGTAACACCAGAAACAAAAAAAGTTAAAGCATCCCTTCCTCCCTACTTAACAAGGTGCACCCACAGCAACTACTAAAAGCATATAATTTAACATTGAAACTGATAATAATCAAAAAGAGTGGGGGAAAAAAGAAAAGAGCAAAGATGGCTCCCGATGTAATTCAATTTCATCCTACCTTAGCACCTCTTCAATTTTCTCCCCTACTTACACTAAAACAACGTTCTAGCCAAAGAGATCACCAAGGATTGAACCTCACCAACAAAAAGAAATTCATCCCCATCCTTCTTTTGATCCTTTCAATCATATCAATACTTAGGCTTCTCATCCTCATTCTCCGCACTTCATCATCTGCTATGTCTCCACCTAGTTCTCCACTTTTTTCTACTCACAACAAAGCTGCATCACATGCACCTGAGTCCTCAAAGCAAATTCCACCCTAACTGAAAAAGAGTTCAAAGTTCTCTCAAACCTCGTTGCTCTTAAATCCCCATGCAACCTCCTCGATCATATTTGGCTTCCAACCACAGTACCTTACCCTCTCCTCAATGAATGCACCTGGAAGCACCATCTTTCTTTATGATCATGATGAGATGATAGCCAAGGAGCAACAAACTCCAACAACACTCAAACATACCAACTTGGGTATAATGTGCCATCTAAAAAGGCTTTTAATCTTCTCAAACATGCAAGGCAGAGCCAAGCTTGTGCACCAAGTTACCCAACACAGCTGCTTCACAAATCGAAATGTAAGCTTGCATTGAGAAATTTACCTTCTGAAGTGTATGAAAAGAAGTGGGATATCATTGTGGTAGATGGACCCAAAGGGGCTTCGCCAGAATCGCCCGGTAGGATGGGTTCTATATACACTGCTAGTGTTCTAGCTAGAGCTGGGAATGTTTCTGATGTAGTTGTGCATGATGTAGATCGTATGATAGAGAAATGGTTTTCCTAGGAGTTTCTCTGCCATGAGAATTTTTTGTGTTCTAAAGGGAAATTGTGGCACTTCAGGATCAGTGGTCACTCCAATTCAGCAACGTTCTGCACTACCTGAAGTCCTGAATAGATAGTATTCCACTTGTTCTATCCTTGAAGACACGGATGTCTAGCTGGATAGTTAGTAGGTTAATATCGGATCAAAGAATTCTCTCCAAGGTATCTATGAAAAAGATACCCCTAGGTCAAGCAGATCATCGTGCACCTTGATACCAATAACGGACATTAGGTGTGTGCACATTTACAACATATAATGTAGAGAGCATGAATATACCTGCGAGCGTATCTCTTATTTATAAGAATGTTACCTCTAGGTTAATTGATGCCACCTCTTGATTAGATAAGATATCTGTTTGTTGGAATCTCCTTGATAACTGTTATACACATTGTTGAGATCTCCCCTTGCTGAGATTCTGGACTAATGGAGCCTTATTGGACCTCACCATATTAGGCCTATATGCTGGGTCCATAACAACACTATTACTACATAGAGCAACATCATTATGGTTAGTAAATTAGTTATTTTCACACAAACTAGTATATTCCATTGTACAACTGTAGTTTAAATGCTGTTAATTGTGCATTAGCGACTGCAAAGCATCAAATTGGTTTATAGGATAACTGCTACATGAATACTGATATTATTCCCGTACAATTTATATATATATAGTCGAAATTTATTAACTTCCTCCTAAATTGAAAAACTCAGTTACATATCACGTAAAACAATTTCACGTAAAAATTGACCCAAATTATCAACATGAGGTGATTCTCGACACATAATAATTTTGGCATAAAGCCACCTAGAGATGATGGGCAATAAACTGAGGAAGAGATTGAGTCGTAAACAACTAAACATCCGGACATAGTGGTAAATCGCACAAAAATGCATTTGGAATAAAAAAAATAAAAGCAAGTTAGACCAACTCGGCTCTCTCAACAGATGGAAAAAGTACATTTCTTGATTTATATATAACATAACTAGCAATACGGTCGGAATAAATTCGTTATAAACATAAACAATTAAATTAAAAATAATACATCCAATAGATGTGAATGTAACAATTATACATATTTCTAAAACAAATAACAGGAGTTAATATAATATATAAGGGGTGTTTGTGTATATTTTCAAATAATTAAGGGACTCAATGTAGAAGTTGATAAATATATAAAGATTTTTTTTTCTAATCATATTAATGGTATGTATGAAGTAGTCCTTACATAAGAGGTGACTAATCTCTCAACACGATTTATTATATACTCAAATGTTTTTAAACTCGGACCGATCCGGCCAGTGCAACTGGTCGGACCGTGACCCGGGGATTGGACCGGGTTGGGTTGACATTCGGATCAGTGATGACAGCAAACCGCTTTGACCCATTCGAACCAATAGGGTTTTTGCCGACCTGGCAACACGAACCGGATCAACATTTTTTCTCCCTTATCGAAACGACGTCTACTCACGCTCTAGGTTTTCTTCATTTTCTTCCTCGCACAGCACTGCACAGCCACAGTAGTCTAGGACAGTCTCCCTTCATCGCAAAGCAGGTTCGTCGTGCCACTCTCTTCTTCCTCGCGCAGCAGGCCGCACTGCCGCTCCGCTCAAGGTTAGAACCTAGACACTTCTGTTATTCCTTCACTCAAAAGCTTTGAAATGCTTATTGCTCGATCTAATTGTTTTGCCCAAATCTTACTATCAGTTCTTCTTTGTCTACTTCAAAGGTTTTTGAGTAATCAAAGTATGAACAAACTAGCTCACAGTTCGATCACTTATCTACTCCAATAAAACTACAGTGCCTTTAATTTTGAATATTGCTATTTTTTTTATGTTTGTGAACATCTACTTTATTTTATTTTATTATTTTTCATCATGTTTAGTTCATCCGCTTAATTCAGTAGCGATTGATTCGTATAAATCCATTTTTTTAACATACAAATGAAGTGCAATTTAGATCGGAGTGTTGCTATTTTCGCTAAAATTTTTGTTAGAGTGAATTGCTAAATTGATTTTCTAAAAATTAGGCTAGTTTTCAATTATATATTCGAGGAACTAAGTATATTTGAAGCATTGATTTAGTGGTTAAAATCTTTAGACTGTTTTGGTGATAACTCACTAAGCTTTCAAGGAATAGTTTAATAGTTTTTATTTATTTGTTTTTTACTGTGATGGTGTCTGTATTGACTTTGTTTTGGATTTTGTTCTTCTTTTCCCAATTACTTGGTCGTAACATAAACATAATATGCTAATTGCTTTAAAAGCATTCCTAAGTGTATTTTTTCATATCCCTAGGTTATTTTAACATGTGAATTGAGCAACCTTTGTACTTCAAAGTTCAATTCTGTTAGGCTATAGCTAATAATACGAAGGATAAGAAAATGAAGGATAACAATTGCTTCCTTATTTCATTCATTGATCAGTAATTAAAGAAGAAAATACAAGCAATGGAGTTGTTGTGGCCAATCAGAGGCCAACTGCTAAATGAAATAACAGAATTGGTGTTTGGTTGTCGTAACAGAATTCCTAGGTGTGGTACTATGAATATTCTAACAGCTTTGTCCTTTTTGTGAGTCAGCACTACACGTAGTCCTGTAGGTGTATTGGCCTCTTAGTGGTCCTCCTTGTTCTGCTGGATTGTCCTGTATTAGCAGTAATGCTATCAACACCCCCATGAGGAAAAATAGCCTTGTCCTCAAGGTTATACGAAACACGCAAATCATCCCAATGTTCCCAACTAGTGTCTTCTGGTGCCAGTCCGGACCATTGTACTAGAACTAATTTAGTCGGCGGTGAAGTGGAAGCTTCGCATTTCCAGTCAAGGACAGTAAGAGGTTCTATGATTGGGTGACTGTCCTAATGTGTGGACGGAAGTGAGTCGGGGGTTACCGGTAAAGGTCCTTGATGAAGTTTCAGAAGTGAACGTGGAATACGAGGTGAATTTTAGATGAAAGTGGGAGTTTAAGGCGATAAGCGACTGGTCCAATGCGTTCCTCAATGAGGAATGGCCCGTAATATCGTTTAGACAATTTGGTGTAGGTGGGTCTGAGTGACATTTGGTGATATGGGCGAAGCCGAACGTACACCCAATTGCCAACGGCGAAGTTGACATCACGATGGTGAGCGTCCGCGAGGGTCTTCATGGCGGCTTGCATTGTAAGTAGTCTGCGATGCAGGATCAAATGAATTGCAGCCTGTGTCGAGAGTAAAGTATCAGCAGCTTCCACTAGAGAAGAACCTTGTATATAATTGGGAATGGAAGGTGGTGGTTTGCCGTATGTGACCTCAAAAGGAGAAAAATCGGTGCTAGTATGTACAGAAGTGTTGTATGACCATTCTGCGAAAGAGAGATATTTGAACCAGTGAGCAGGTTTGTCATGGACGAACGACCGGAGGTATTGCTCGAGAACTCTATTCAGGACTTCCGTTTGGCAATCAGTTTGCGGGTGGTAAGAGGTGCTTAAGAGGAGTTTTGTGCCACTTAATTTGAATAGTTCGCGCCAAAAGGAACTAATAAAAACAGGGTGTTTGTCTGACACTAAGCTACGCGGGAATCCATGAAGTTTGCAGATGATGTCTATAAAGAGGACGACCACTTTGTATACTGTATATTTGGGAGGGAGAGCCCCAAAATGAGCACCCTTTGAAAACCGGTCTACGACCACCAGAATAGAACTAAACCCATTGGAAGGCGGGAGGCCAGTAATGAAATCGAGGGAAAAGTCTTCCTATATTAACGAAAGGGTGGGCAATGGTTGAAGAAAGGCCGCGGGTTTCTTGTTTCATACTTCATTTGTTGACAAGTGGAGCACTGCAATACATAACAATGAACATTTGCATGCATTTGAGGCCAGACGAAGTTGTTCTGCAGGCGGTGAAGGGTCTTGTCGACGCCCATATGTCTTTTGAGAGGGGTTTTATGAAATTCGTCGAGCAACAATGACACAAATGGATGGTTGGTGGGGAGCCAAATCTTTCCGTGGAAAAGGAGAAGATCGTTGTGGGTAGTGAAGTCACGGTGATCGTTGTGTCTTCATTAAGGGTCTTTCGAAGTTTCTCCAGAAACTCAAAATTCGGGAGTGATAGTGCGAGGAGCTGATTACAACCTGGAACTGGGATCCTGGATAGAGCGTCTACGACGATATTGCTTGAGCCTGTCTTGTACTGAATAGCGTAGTCGTAGCCCAGTAGTTTGGATAAGTATATTTGTTGTTCCAGGGTTTGGATGACTTGTAACATGAGGTCCTTGTGGCTCCAGTGATCGGTAAGGATGATGAAGGGATGTCCCAGTAAGTAATGACGCCATTTACGTATTGTGGAGGTAATGGCATGGAGTTTGCGGACGTAAGTGGAGACCCGTTGAAGGCACGGACAAAAAACTTTGCTAAAATAAGCAATTGGATGGGAGTTCTGGATGAGAACGGCGCCCATAGCTGTACCCGAGGCATCCGACTCAATTATAAAAGGGATATTGAAATCCAGTGTGGTGAGTACGGGAGCCTTTGTCATAAGGATCTTCAACTGTTCAAAAGCTTGTTGCGATTTCGGTTTCCCGCAAAACTGGTCTTTGCGGAGTAATACCGTTAAAGGAGCCGCCACAGAGGCGTATTGCCGGATGAATTTGCGGTAGAAACTTGTCAAGCCAAGAAAACCTCTTAATTCAGAAGGAGATGAGGGTGTAGGCCAATCTAGCATGGCCTGGATTTTAGCCGGGTCGAGAGTAATGCCTTGGGCGGACAGGACGTGACCAAGGTAATGCAGCTGATTTCTGGAAGAGACATTTAGATCGGTGCAAGTAAAATTGACCTTGCGAAAGAGAAGAAAGTACTGCTTCTAGATGTCCTATGTGTGAGTGTAATGATGAGCTATAGACCAGGATGTCGTCAAAAAAGACCGCCACGAACTTGCGGAGGAACGGTTTGAGCAATTCGTTCATGGTTGCTTGAAAGGTGGATGGTGCATTGCACAATCCAAAAGGCGTCACCTTGAATTCGTAATGACCTTGGTGAGTACGAAAAGCCGTTGTGGAAATGTCAACGTTCGCCATACGGATTTGATGAAAGCCTTGGCGTAAATCTACTTTAGAGAACCATGAAGCTTGGCCCAATTCATCGAGCAGTTCATCAATGGTGGGCATGGGAAAACAGTCATTCACCGTGATGGCCTTAAGTGCCCTGTAATCGACACAACACCGCCAACTGCCATCTTTCTTTTTTACCAGAAGAACCAGAGAGGAGAAAGGGCTTTGGATAGGTTGGATGAGACTGGCATCAAGCATATTGGTCACCTGTTGCTTGAGTTCGGACTTCTGACAATAAGGGTATCCGTATGGTTTAACATTGACAGGGTATGAATTGGGTAATAGGTGAATGTTATGGGTGATGGAACGGTGAGGGGGAAGGGTGGTGGGTTCCTGGAATATGTGGTCGAATTGGTCGAGAAGGGAGGTGATAGCTTGGGGTGGTTGATGGGAATGGGAGGGATGATCGGTGTTTGGAATTGGAGACAGATGAAACAAGGCAGAGATGCTTTAGGTTTGAGCAAATCGTTTAATCTGTTGGGCTGAGGCGAGTGCAGGAAGTAGAGGGACATCAGCGTGAAGGGCAATGGGCTGGCCCAAGTGGGAAAACTTCATAGTGAGATTGGTGCAGTCTGTGGTAACTGGGCCTAACATTTTAAGTCATTGTACCCCTTAGGGGTGTTCACGGGTACGGGTCACCCGTGAACCCGAACCGATCCGAACAGTTTGGGTTGGTTCATTTATATATTTGGGTCAAAACCGAACCGAACCGATCAAAACCGTTCATGTACGGGTTGGGTCATGGGTTTAGATTTACAGATCCGTTGATTCGATGACCCGATCCGTGAACCCGTAATAATAATATAAATTTTATTATTTATATATATATATATATATATTAAAAATTAAAAAAATAATTTGACAATAAAAAAAGATATGATATTGTAAATGTTTAAGATTGCATTCAAAAATAAGATAGGATATTTTTTAATATTGCATTAAAAAAAAGGATAGAATATTTTAAAGATTGCATTGCATAATATAATAAAATATCTTTAAGATTGCATTGGATAATATGATAGAATATATTTAGGATTGCATTCAAAAATTGGTTAAAATCATATCTTTAAATTAGTATAAATAGAAACATATTTTGGTGTTCATGTATGCATTCCATTCCAAATAATATTAGAGAGTTTATGTTTGCATCATTGAGAGAATT
>PYAF01001513.1:194095-205936 GCA_007407185.1 Glycine tomentella | reverse complement strand
ATTGTTATTTGTTTCACCTTTTTTTTTCATATATTGTTTACCATGTTTATAATATTAATGAATCATATTTTGTTTATTTGTTTGTTTCAGCAAATATGGTTGCAACAAAATTGGTTATAACAAAGCTTGGTTTGTAAGATTCAGTTGTGATTCAGACTATTATAGTAAATATTGTTCACAAATCTTTTGTTTTAATTTACATTATAAGTCTATTTTATAATATTATGTTGATGGTATTAAATGAATCAATTTTACTACTTTCATACATTTGATAATATTGTGTTAATTGTATGAGATATTTGAAAGAATCGTGATATAAAATAGTAGTTCTAAAAAAAAATTTAAATGGCTAACCCGGTGATCCGAACCGAACTGAACTGTTCATGAACGGGTTGGGTTGGGTTGGGTTTCAATTTTTTTTTCTGAAAACCGAACCGATCAAATTTGATTGGGTTGGGTCCTAAATTTGGCCAAAACCGATCCAAATCGACCCGCGAACACCCCTACTATGTCTGCGCCACTGAGGGGAAGGTTGAATAAATCTAGGGTAAAAGTGTGACCTTGAATGGAAATAGGAATCGAAGGGGAAATGGTATCACAGTTGAGCGTACTGCCATTGCCCACCATCACCTAGAGCACGGTCGTCGGAGCGGAGTGAAGGTTGAAGAAATTGGTGATGTGCGTCTGTACGAAGTTGTGAGTGCTTCCTCCGTCCACCAGTATCACCACCCGATGGTGTTGAAAAGTACCATAGATGTGAAAGGTCTCTGGGGCCGTGGTGCCTGCCAAAGCGTTGAGGCTAATTTGGGGAATGGTAGTGGGGTTTGGGTCCGTAAGAACTGGTTCCTGAGTTTCAAGCAAGTCCTGGTACAAATGGTCCACTTCCTCGTCTGCGATGAGAAGGTGTAGGCGCGGTTTGCAACGGTGGCCACGAACTCATTGCTCATCGCAATGGTAGCACAAGCCTTGGTCATGATGAACAACCATTTCCTCCGCAGAGAGACGTATCACAGGAATCCTAGGGTCTGTGGGGACTGGAGGTCCTATCAGCTGTGGCGGTGGTGGTGTTGGCGGAAAATGGAAATGAGCGCGAGAGCTACGACGGCGGTCGGCGATTTTATCTTCCTGTAATTTGGCCAAGGCAATAGCCTGAGGAAGGGAGAGGGGTTGTAACGCATGAACCTCGCGGCGAAGTTCAGGGGTTAGACCTGATATAAAACAACTGAGAAGGAACGGCAGTGCGAGACCTACAATTCGATTCGCTAGTCGTTTGAATTTGGTGAGGTACTCGCGTTGCTGAAGTTTAAATAATGCATCGTGCGGGTCATCGTAGAAGGACGGGGCAAAACAGGATTCCAATGCTTGGAGCATCGCAGGCCATGAAGAAATGAACCCATTACAGGACATCCACTGGTACCAGGAAAGTGCAGGACCTTCCAGGTAAAAGGATGCAACAGTGAGCTTCTCCTGGTCAGGTATGTTTTGATAATCAAAGAACTGAGAAATTTTAAAAATCCAACCCATTGGGTCGTGGCCGTCAAAGCGGGGAACATCTAATTTCATATGTGGTCTGGGATGGGGAGGTGGAGGTGGAGGAGGTTGAGGGGATGTGGGTTTAGATGTGAGAGTAGTAAGGTGTTCTAGGATAGAGTCTATTTTGCTGTTCATTGTGGTATGGGCCTGGGATAAGAAGGCATGGTTCTATGTCAAGGTGTTGTTTCCTTATTTCATTCATGGATCAGTAAGAAAATACAAGCAATGGAATTGTTGTGCCCAATCAGAGGCCAGCTGCTAAATGAAATAACAGAATTGGTGGCTGGTTGTCGTAACAGAATTCTTAGGTGTAGTACTATGAATATTCTAACAGCTTTGTCCTTTTTGTGAGTCAGCACTACACGTAGTCTCGTAGGTGTATTGGTCTCTTGGTGGCAGTGTTGTTAAAATCGCGATCCACGTCGTGAAATCGCACGATTTCACGATCCGAGCGGCGTCAAGCGATCTGGATCGTGGGTGGGATCGCCGGCGAGTAAGATCGGAGTGAAATCGCGATCTATATCGTGGGATCGTGGGATCCGTGATCCAGAACGATCCTAGCTGGACGAGAAATTTTAAAACCTAAAACTTACCTTGGTTTCAAAAAACCTACAAGACCCCGCTGCTGCGCCGCGAGCCACCTCTGGTCGACCTCCGCTGCTGGGCTGCGCCGCGACCCAGCTGCTGTCTGTGTGCCGACGACCTCCTCTCTCTCTCTCTCTTTTTCTGTTGAAAGAAGTGAAAAAGGTGAGAGAGGTAGACGGCAATCTAAGGTTGTTCGGAATAGGAGGACATGTCGGAAGATGATGGAGGTGTCACCGGTGAGCTGAAGAATGTGAATGTGGATGTAATGGAAGTAAAGTGATGGTTTCTTTCTTTCTTTCTTTTTTCTTCTGTTGGGTTTGGGAAGCAACAAGCAGATTCGCTTTACATTTGACTATTGTTGCTATCACAGTAAACAGAGGAGAAGAGCAAGGATAAGACGGTGACTAGAGGGACAGCTGTAAAACGAAGCTTTACATTTGACTACTATTCCATGGGTCATCCCATACCTTGATGTCTACTGACGTGGCTGCCTTATATAACTTAAGAATATAGATTTAAATATGTTTTTTTATATATATACACATATAATATATTATTTTTTTAGTTTATTATCTAACTAATAATAATTTATTGTCTGCTATTTTTAAATATTTTGTTTTTATATTTATCATTAGGTTAAATTTATTAAATGATAAAGTAACAAAACTAATAATAAATACTAAAAATAATTTAAACTAAAAAAAATATTACATGTGTAAAAAACATATTTAAACTAATAATGTATTATTGGGGCTTATATTTTATTTTTTTATGTATGTTTCTATGCTTATAATAGTTAATCCTTTCCTGTTGCTTAGATTTTGTAATTTTCATTGATCTTGGTATGGCCACCTGCTGTGAGAAATTATGAACCAAATAGCTTTTAGTAAATGGCTTTGGTACATCTGATCAAGAAAATTTGGCATTTATTTTAATCTAGTTTGCCATACAAGTGAATGTCTTGCATGAGAACCATAGAAGTGGGATGACCCATAGAGCTATAATACCTTAAGATTGGGTTTAGTGGAGATGTGGGGTTAACCCATATTGAGTTATTGACAACTGTACCTTGGAACAATTTCAATTTTATATGAATTAATGTTATGTTATGAATTATGAATTTTTATTGAGTTGTGTTATGTACTTATGAATTTATATTATGTTATGACTTATGAATTTATATATGAATCTAGGTTTGTTTTTTTATTTATTGAGTTTTTTATGCATATAGATTATATATAAGAATTTTAGGTATTAATGTAAGATCTCGATCCGATTTTACGATCCTCGATTTACGATCTTTCATCCCCCCTTCCGATCCTAGATAAAATCTCGATTTTAACAACCTTGCTTGGTGATCCTCCTTGTTCTGCTGGATTGTCCTGTATTAGCAGTAATGCTATCAAATTCCAGCCGGAATATTTATGAACAGCATTCCAAATGATGCAAGATCTAAACAAAGCAAAGCAATAAACTTAACAAAATCAGCTAAACGGTCAAGAGATGAATGAATCCAAATTTTCAAGTTAAACCTGCTAGCCTAAACAATAAAAACACAATTTTTTAACTCTACTATTTATCCAAAAGTTTATCATATTTTGACTTAGTTTAAATATTGGACAGAAATCTTAGGTTAGTAACTCCAAAATAAATGAAATGTAAGATTAAATTTAGGAGTTAAGATCTAGGCCATTATAGTGAATCTCTAATATAACTGGCAGGAATAATCTCAGTATTCTGTACATACTATAGATAAGTTAGTTCTATTCCCGTGGAAAACAGTAACATGTTGCAAGGCAATGCCTATCTGAATATCAATAGCAATCATCCCTATATTCAAAAGCAAGCTGGCTGGCGAGTGGCGACAATAAGCACCCAATAACTGCACAAAAAAACAGACATACCAACCATAACAAGAATTGATATCACAGAGAATATGAAATGTAGTAAAATGGTTTCCCTATGATCAGTCATTCATGCAGAATAACAGCCCTCAATGCTAGCTTAATGCATGTACATATTTTACTGATCTATATTGCTGTGCATCAATACTGCATAATGATTGCAGTATTTTTTTTTCAACGATTAATATAATTGCGCCACATATCATTTTGTATATTTTGTCCAGTCTTCTTCCACTAATGTAAAAGATGCTGGTATGCTTATCTACCATACGGATGACTCCTAGAACATGTTTGCTACTAGAAATTTCACCCACTTGCATAATCACCTCCATTATTCATCCGCTGCAAAGAACAAACAAAAAGAACATATCTAAATAAAATTATAATAGCTTTAAAGTGCATGGAAGAAATAAAATCCTAAATTAACAACTCAACTTAGTCTTAGTGCTACAAATTCACAGATCCATTTGCCAATTTGTTTTGAATTTCACCCTACCCCTAGGCAGGGCAAGGACACTATGTACTATTGCCATGAAGCCACCCCATAGATGAGCAATAACAACTCCTATGGAATTATTATTTATTTTTTCATTTTAGATTTAAAAAATGTCTAAATGTACTGAATGTCCAAATGTTTACGACTCAATCTTATCCACTTGCCAATTTGATTTGAATTTCATCCACGACACTATGACTATTTCCATGAAGCCACCTTAGAGATGGGCAATAAACGGACAAAGATTGAGTCATAAACATTCACACATCTGGTACAGTTAGACATTTTTAAAGCTGAATTAAAAAATATAAATAAATTGATAGAAATCATTTATTCACTAAACAAACACAAACTAATTAAGTTAAAAATTCGAAGGAAAACAAAATGTATTTTATTGGAGTTAAACGCCATACACCAAGCCAGCCTACTTAAACAGTTAACCAGCCTTAACCCACCAAATTTTATTGGTTGTTTCTTGAAGACTCAAACAAAAATACTATATTTTGCTTCTGTTGGCTCAGTAGTCAGTACTCAGTAGGCTTGTCAATGTACTACCCAGGAAAACCATTTACAAAAATTGAGCTATTCTTTATCACTCCATCCCAAGAAAAATGTGACAACAATTTACTGAGTCCGAAAAAGTAAGATTAAATGTTCCATCCATTAATGTGTACATCCCACCATTTTAGCCAAGTTGGGCTAGAATGGTATAATGAGCTAAAGCCCATTTAGCATCCCATTTATCAACAAGTTGGGCTTGGGCAATTTAAGTAGGCCCAAAGCAAGCTGGTTGTGGCTGACAGTTTTAAAAGAAACTAAACCCATAATCTTTTGAATGTTCACCATAGAAAAAACTCACCATTCTTTTGCTTACAAAAGGCTGTATCTTGAATGGCGTCTCAGATTGAGTTTCAACATTTAACTTCTGTTTCTCCCTCTCAAACTTTTTTCTGGATTCTCTTCTGCTACCAGATTGCCAGACTACCAAAATTAGGAAGCCAGTTGGCATCACACTCTCTTCCCTCCTTTCCTTCTCCATTTCAATCTTCCTCTTTTCAACCCAAGCTGCTCCAACCCGTTTTGGATTCAACTTTTTGGACTTCCCTCAACTTGTTTGAAGAATGCATCTGAACTACCTCAGTTGCTCCAAGCCATGGTGGAGTTTCTTCAGAAAAACCATTTCCCCCAGCATTTCCAGTAGAGACAGAAGAAATCTGAGTCACCACTTTTACACCTGAAACTGCAAAAGGATCATAAGTAGAAAATGCATCATCATTCTAGTTCACCACCACAATCAACCTTACGCGAGAGTTATACTGCTATAGTAAAATCTTACGACTCTTTCTCTGCCTTCATATTAGCCATAAATATTTTGCAGAAATATTAAAATTCAGCAATGCAACTGAGTGTAAATATTCAATTAGCATATGCTTTGCAACTTCACAGTACTATAATAATGAAAGCAAAACAATATTTTCATAATTACAAATAGATACCCTGATGGCTGCTCTCTCCGCTTACCATTCTTCCGTTGTCACGCACCTGGCATATTCATAAAAAAATGCAATATCTTTTGTCAATACGGACTACATTGCAGGAAGAGAACAACAATCAGAAAAATGCTACAAAATAAATTAGAGATTATAAAGAAATTATAAGAATCGAGTGTGTGAAGCCAACCATAATCCTTGATCATCAAGACATGGAATTTAGATGATTTAAAATTAGGCAAAATTTCAGAAACATTGATCTTGCTTGCTTACCAATGAAGTTACCAACAATGACTGCTGAAATTAGACCAAACACACCTTTTTATTACAGGAGTAACCATCACTTGACTCTTGTCTACCATCATGAGGGAGAGAATGGCTTCTCCTTTCAACTGAGACACAAAATAAGCACATAGAAAATAAATGCATAATAGTTGTAAAGAGTAAAACAATTGGACCAAATATGTTTTATTTTCTATTGAGAAAACAATAGGACCAAATAGGTCCTTTTTTCAACCCACGTAACAAGTCATTTGAGTAATTTTTTTTTTCGACAATCATTAGTTTATTAGACTGATGGAAGTTTTGTTATTAGAGGAAATTGAACCCATGATTCTTTTTTCTTTTTTCTTCTCCCTTAACCATCTTATCCACCTTATATCTCTTTCATTTGAGTCCTTATCAAGTGATTTCTTTACTTAGTATAATTAACATTTGTTTGGAAATGGAATGCAGGGACAGAAGTATAGAAAACAAGGATATTGTGATGTGGTATGTAGTCGGAATCCACCATATTCCGCAGGAAGATTTTCCAATAATGCCCTTGTTGAGCACCGGGTTTGAATTGAGGCCAACAAATTTCTGAGTGTGATTGGATAGATAATTTAATTAGGAAAAGTAATTTATTAGAGAATATAAAATTCTTTAATTTAAAATTTATTGTTTGGATGTTTTTATACGAAGAATTTAAATTTTTGGAATTTTAAAACAGAATTTTAAACAACTAAAAATGTGGAATTTGAATTTCCTTCTAAAAGGTGAAAAATTGAAATCCTTTTCTTCTATAGAAGTTCTAACCGCATCACTCTCTGCTCTTTGTCTCCATCGCCGACAAGTACTCCGACCTTCGCTACTCCCACGACACCCATCTCACGCGACTCTTCGTGCATGAGATTCAAAATTTAAAAAATGAAGAAATTCAATTTTTTTATCCAAACATAAAATTTTGAAAATGAAGAAATTTAATTTCTTTATCTAAACACAAAATTTTGACAATAAAAAAATTTTAATTGATACATTTTAATTTTTCTAAATTTTATATTCCCTAAAATTTTAAAATACTCCATCAAAACATACTCTCTTAAGACCCTTTCTCCATACATTGGTGTATGGCCAGGTTGCAAGAAGGCATAGATGGGTTAAGCCTTGGTGTTAAGTCTATTATGAGAAAATAGTAAATTTGTAGGTCCTTTCGTTTTGTTAAGTCCTAGTATTGTTTTAAGTCTTGGTGTTGTTTCTGCTGGAGCGTGGTCCTCCTTGTAATAAAAAATAACAATGAATTTGATTAAATGAGTACTTTATTATTCATTATATTTTCCTACTCCTCTGTTGATATTCGTATATGTTGTATGTTTATATTGGATATTTCAAAAGATTAAGGCTTTTATGTAATTGATTTAATCATCTAAGCAATATACATGTACTGTCAATGTTTTTAATCAATAGAAAATAATCTCTGATTTTGTCACACACAAAAAAAAATCTCTGATATAATTTTTAAGATAACTATATTAGACTAAATACATTTTTAGTTCTTTATATTTAAAATTATATTCATTTTTAATGTTTTTAATTATGTTATTTTAATGTAGCTAAAACAACCCAAAACGTTAAATTGTTTTTTATATATACTGAAAACATTCAGTGCGCGCCCTTTCAATTTGGACCAAAACGAACCTTCCTATCTTTATAATAATTTTTCCTTCCAAAAATTCCTTAATTTACATGAAAAATTTAGTCCATGATTTCATGTCCAGACCCACAAAAAACCTTGGAGCTGGAGTTTTTCTTTTAGTAAAACACAAACATAAAAGCTTTACCGTTACAACTCGTGAATATATGTAAAAGATAAGATGCATTCGAAATAAATAAAAAAAAAAAAAAAATGAAAGCAATTGTGTTGAGAGTGGGATTTGAACCCACGCCCTTTCGGACCAGAACCTTAATCTGGCGCCTTAGACCAACTCGGCCATCTCAACAACTATATACGTATCTTAAAGAAAAATATATATAATAAATATTAAAAGATCTATAATTTATATTTATACATGGACGGGCAATTTATATTCAGAAAAACATTCTAAATGGGTAATTATATTGAAATATTACATTCCGTAGGCGTTAATACGTTAATTATATTTATAGTAAAGATAAAAAAAAATGACATATGCTAATTAACGTTGGGATAAAAATTAATAGTAGTAATGTGTTCTAAATCTGAAAATAATAGCTTTTGTTTAGAAACTCTTTCAGAAAAGTCGTAAAGCAAAAAGTAATTATTTTCATTTATTTAAAATAACATAAACCAAACATGTTAAATAACCATAATTGAACATTTACTTGCTTAGTCTTCCATCAAATTTGAGTTTTTTTTTTTCCTCAGAGTTTGAGTCTTTCACGCCGAACAATTTTTCTTCTACATGTATCAATTCTCTAAAAATGTGTAGGTCAATATTAAAAGATTTTCTTGATTATCTTGATACTACTGTTAGTATTGGTCATACTAGAATTATATCCAAATTACACATAGACATATCCTAAAATTTTGGTTATTTAAATTTAAAAAATGGTTATTTAACATAAAGTTTTAACATTATTTATCCTTTTACATATGTTCTCAATATTAAACATAAAATGCCAACATTATCATTTTACGGTTTTGTGATTCATGTTTTTAATTCATCATTATTTTAGGGTTGTTTAAATATATTTTCATCTTAGAGATTTTGTTTTAAATTAGTCCCTGTTTATTTAGGTTTAAATTTAAACATAAACTAATTATTTGTTTGTTGGTCGTCTCAAAGTGATGTTTTTCTCTTCCGGAAATGGCAACCTAGACGATTTTATTTGCATTTTTTATTATATAGGCTAAATATTAATTTTGGTCTTTCTATAATTTTTAATCCATAATTTTAACCTCTTATTTTTAAATCTTAATTCTAATATCTTAATTTTTAAAATTACATAATTTTAATCCCTCCATTCGTTGACCATCATCACTTGATGAGAATGTGACATTTTCTTATTCATATGGACTTTATGTAGACCGACCATGTAGCAAAATGTTTTATAAACAAGTTACAGTACAATCTTTTTGTTGTTTCAAGTGATGAAAACAATCTTTGTAACCTTTTTATATATATTTTCTGGTGTTACATATTTGATACTGTAACATCTCTATTTAGTGTAATTTTTTCTTGATTTACACTAAATTTTAACCAATAAAAAAGAATGTGTGTAAAAAATTATGTTAGAAAATGTGTTCTTAGTATTTTTGCCTGTACACTCAACCAATTGAGTTATACTCTTTTGGTTGATTGATTATATATAAAGATGAGTTGTTAGATTTATACTCACCCAATAATTTTTCTTACAAAAACCCCCTTACACTTACAAAACAAATTATTTTATTTAATTATATATAATATATTTAATTCTAATAAAAATCAAGGGGAAAATGCAATGAATAGTGACGGTGCTGGGTGCATGTTCAGTTCTCATGGCAAAGTTATGTGGTATATTTTATGGGTTGAGTCTGATATGAGGGAGGTTTTAGAAGAATTCACGTTGATTATGATTCAGCAGTTGCGATGAAACTACTAAACTAATGTTGTAGTGTGTCTCATCCTAGTTACCAGTTGATTAATTAAGGGGATACATGATGTTCATAAATTTGAGGCCTCCATTCATTGGGCGCATGTGTTTAGAGAATCAACCAAGTGGTTGATTTTTTAGCCAAACAATGGATCAGATTTGGCTGTTCCTATGCAGGTTTTTAATTTTGCTCCAAATTTCATTTGTAATGCGCTTATAACATATTCTACTTGTATTGCCTTTCCTAGAGGCTTTTAAGACTCCTTAATAATATTCAGTCAACAAAAAAATCTACCCAGACATTTGAAGCATGGTATAACTATTACTATTATCATTATTATTATTTTTAAAAGGAAATATATATAACTACGGTATTACTGGAAGTCTATAAGTTAAAAACTTATGATAAGGAGAAAGGTTTAAAATCAAATACAAATAAGAACTTAAGATTTGATATTCACGTGAAATTACTACCAGAAAAATCATAATTACTGAGCAACAAAATTCATCAATAAATCCTTAAAAATCTATCACAAACTATATCAGTGACGGATTCTGTGACAAGACACAAATTCATTTCAAAAAGTGACATCGCAAAATAATTGTGAGGTGTTTTGCAATCCTTATAATTTGTGATGGAAAAATTATCATTGCAAAATTCATAAAATCTGTCATTGCCCATTGAAAATAAATGACAGGTAAAAGAAGTATTTTTGTTGCAAATAAATACTCCTTCACAAATATTGATGGATTAATCAATCTATCGTTATTGACGGGTTAATCAATCCATCATTAATTAGTGACGAATTATTTCCCTTTCAAATTAGTGACAAAATATAAATTCTTCTCTAATCCGTGACAATTTACACTTCTATTATTATAAGGATTTATTCTTCATTTAACAAGGGTGTAATTTTTTTCATGAAAAACTATATACTATAAACATAATAGAATGAAATTTTTTAATAACATTTCAAGTCTCATTACATTAAAAACATTAATAAATTAAATGTAATTACATTTAAAACATGTAAGAAATATTACAATGTTAAATTACATGAGAAATGGAATGAATTCAAGGCTATGAAGAGCAATGCCATTACAAAGTGCTCCCTATTCATGTTCTCTAACACCAAATCTAACACTAATGTTTCGGAGTATCCTTTTAGAAATCTCCTTACATTCTCAAGGACATGTCCAAGAGGGCAAGATATGCACTACCACCAACCAGACTAAGAAGAGCCTTCACAAAGACATTAAGACATCGCTGAGATAGATTTCTGGTAACATCAGCAGGGCTTCCAAGAGTGTTTGTTAAGTTGAAATCAAAATAGAAGATGAAGATGAAAGAAGGTAAGGAAAGAATTAAGAAGGGTTCAAAAATATTAAAATATATTTTTTCAAATAATTTAAAACAATGACACATACAAGATTTAAATATGTAACCTTCAGTTTATTAAAAGCTGTGATGCTCCAATCAACTGAGCTAATAAGTCAATTATACTAAAAAATAATTAATATTGATATATTTTACACTAAATTTTTTAATGTATTAGAAATTTATATAATGTATAAAGTAAACCCCGAGCTTTATTCACGCTGATTCACTAAGCATTTTTTTCTTATATGAGATTCACGGTTCCCCTGCTACCATTCTTTTCTATATGACTCGAACTATAATATTGGAGGGTATGAAAAAATAACTGTAAGTTTACTTTTCATTTATATATATATATATATATATATATATATATATATATATGTTAAATATCAAGAGATACAAAAGGAATTTATTGTAATCTTTGTTGTGTTTTAACTACACAACCTTGGACCTATTATATAACAAGCTAAAGGACATATACAAAGAGATATAGATGATGTGGGACTTCTAACATATTTCTAACACTCCCCCTCAAGCTGGAGCATATAAATCATAAGCACCAAGCTTGTTACATATATA
>PYAF01001513.1:156079-173176 GCA_007407185.1 Glycine tomentella | reverse complement strand
ATGAAAGTTAGTTAACTTAGTTATTAGTATCAAATTTATAATACTTTTCAAAATATATCCTTAACTTTATTGGAAACCTATTTATCTTTTCCAATCTTAATAGGAAAAAGAAAGAGATAATTCAGGATATTTTAATCAAAAAATAATTAAAACACAAGAGAGATGAAGTAAAATCTTATAATTAGGAAAAAGAATTATTAACTATATCTTATAAATAGAGACAAAGGTAGTATATGATTCCAGAGGTAGTACATTAATATTTTTATTATAAAGTATAGGTATGTTTTTTGGTATGAGACTAAATATCCTAAATGAGAGAGACAAACTTACTCAAATTTTATTCTAAAGGATAGGTAATGTATTAACTTAAATGTGATTATAATAAATATCATGTTGAAAAAGTATTAAATATCTTTGATCCTACCTGATACTATCAAATACTATCAAATGTATCAAAAATAATTTAAGATTTTAATTTAGGATCTATTATTAAAATATTCTTAGTCGACCTCTTTCTAGACTTGACCAAGAATAGGCAATCAAATTTGTTCACTTTCCCACACTTAATTGTTATAGCGTGCAAATCAAGGTAACAAGAGTTTCTATACCTGTAGCCTGTCCATTGATTTAGCCCGAGACATTCAAAACAATTAAAATATCGAATATGGTAAACAGATTTTTGTTGTCACTCGCATGAAATTTTTTACTATTTGGGTATGGCAGCAAACTTAGTGCCCATTCTCATGCATGATCTCATGCTCTTTTATAGAGGATCCGCTACAAAGTGTGGTATACTATAGTACTATAGTTCTAATGGAATCTAGAAATTAAAAGTGGCCCATGCGTGAATTATTTCCACCAACAAGCAAAATAAAATAAAAAAAGCTAGCAAATCAAACTTCCTTACCTTGTTTGTTTCACGACCACGAACAACCAAAAAAGTTTATTCGCTCAATGTGGAAATCCTTAGGCTGAGGGCATTCTCTCAAATCATTTTGGGACGTTTATAAGTTTATTTCATTATTTATATTTTTATATATTTTTGAATGTAGGTGTATGGATGGATAGCTTACCACACTATATTTTTTAGTTGCTTTTGCTTCTTTTGAGGCTCTCTCACATGTCCAAGCATGCATGTGGGAGCAATTAGTGCTGTAATTATGCCTTGGAGTGTTTATCTCACACACATTATGATAGCAACATTTGGAAGGTGGCAAGTTCCCTTCTCAATCTCCATGTCTTAGTGCACGCAGCCTATGTGGGGTTCATTAATCATTACACATTTTTACCACAACCATAACACCTGGATTTTAAATTTGTCTTCTCATACAAACACTTTTGCATTGTTAACTTGGGCCATACAAGTGTAATTGATAAACTACAAGGCATAGATACGGAATTATTCACGTGTTTTGACCTATTATTAATTTGTAACCAAATTCTCACGACTTTAATATTTATTGCCTTCATTCTTTTGAATAAAAGAACTTAAATTTGAATCCAAGATAAGTGTGAGTTGTAGTGTTTAATATTTATTTAAGTTCAAAGAATTACATGTGAGAAGATCTGTCAAATATAGAGTCATTTAAATGTTTTTCCTCAGCCAGTTAAGTGCATGCTTAATTTGGGTTGAGATTGTGAGAGCTTTAAAAGTACTTTTACTTTAAAAGTAATCTTTATTTAAGTTCAAAGAATTACATGTGAGAAGATTTGTCAAACATAAAATCATTTAAATGTTTTTCCTCAGCCAGTTAAGTGCATGCTTAATTTGGATTAAAATTGTGTGAGTTTAAAAGTAAAAGTAATAAATCCTTTCTTCTCATTTTATACATTATAACGTGTAATTTTACATTGCAATTTGCAAAAATATTTTTATAACTTTAAACCAAATGTAGCTTAAGTTTGTTTATAGAAATAAGTACTGATTTACGTATACCCACTTTAGATTGTATGAAAGTGAAACTAGAGGAAGATGAAATAAAAGGAATATATATATATATATATATATATATATATATATATAAGACTTTACTGTTTACAATTTAAATTTAAATTTGTAATTTCGAATCTTAAGAATATTGTTTAGATTTAAAAAAGGATATTGTCTTATTTTTAAGATGCTATTTAGAATTAAAGATATATATATATATATATATATATATATATAAATTAGATTTTTTTCTTCTTTTAAGAACATGATGTTAGGTATATATATAAAGATTCTTAAAATAAGAAACATTACTTGAGAAAAGTAGATCATATTGAGAAAAAATTTACAAGTTTGTCCAATTTATTCTAAAAATTTGTGTTTGAGGAGATCATGTGGGGAATAAGGATCTTTACATGTTAAACAAATTAATGTTATTGAGGTTATGAATGTAGGGATGTTAGTCCAAACTAAGTTAAACAAATTTATGATCTTTTTTTAAATTGTTTATGATATTGTTTCTTATTTTTTATTGTGTAACTTTTTAGTAATAAAAATATGAGTATATTTTTTTCTACTAACATGTATTTTAATAATATACCACATGTTTAACAAATTAAAATAATGGATATTATTAATTAATTTGTAATTATACGTTTTAAATTGAATAATAAATTGATAAGATTTATTTTTAAAAGTTATACGTTACTTCACTATAACAATAATGCTTATTATAATTTGATTCCATTCCCTGTTCATTGATATATATATATAACCAAAATCTTCCGGTGCTTGTGAATTCTATCTTGCCTTGTGAGTTCTGTCACATTCGCACACAGGAGTTCGATACAACGAGTTAAATAATTTTACAAGGAATCAGGGAAAAAGACGCACACTAACACGTTTAAGAACCGAAAAATCAGAAGCCAGCAGAGAAATTGGCATTGGCAAGCAAGCATCCACTGAATTACGTGACACCCTAATACAAGTTGAATGACCTTTCTAGACGTTGCTGAACTTTACCAGGAGAGAAAAATAATCAATTACCACCAACATAGTAATATTAATTAAAAAAACAAAAAAAAAACCGCAAAAATCCGTGTGTGCAGATGAAATTAATCTCAAGCCCCTAATAATTACAAGAAATATTAACATATATTATTCATCCATGGGTGTAGAGCAAATGGCCTTTAACAAGTGGAATGGTAATTATAAGGTCTTTTTTTTTACGCAGTCTTCCACCTTGTGTTATTAGGTTGACCAAGAAAACTATCTGGTACCTTAATTATTGTCTTTACGTGTTCCCAAGTGCTGGAAATTTCAGTTGGCAACCAAAAGTCAGACGTGAACCATACTTATATCTAACCTATGTTTTGTGTTCCTTTCTATATATATTTCGTTCACAAGTACATAAAAATTAATGACTACTGACCATTTCTTTTAGTATGAAACTTGTGGGCAGCATCAAGTTTAGGGTCATGCATCGATCATATATATCCTATTATATTCTATTATATACATGCAATCACTCTGCTTATACCATCAATCACGCTGACGATCGATGGTTTTTTTCTCTTTGGTTAGGTGGCTTTAGCTTATTGATCTAACCCGTTCTTCCCGTTGGTGACTGAATGCTACAATGTGCTGGAGTTTTCATATTATATATAAATACAATGAAAAAAAAAAAAAAACAGGAAAAGGTTGAAGTTAAATCAAGGGCGAGGGAAACGCAACGCAACACTTATTTTCTACCAAACCAAAGGTCGAATATATTCATCTCTTTTTAGTGGGACTGTGAAGGAAAGGAAAAGGATTTGTGTTTCACCAACTCCTCCACACCTTCAGCTAGACCTTATCCAAATCTACATTAATTTTCTATGAGATGTAACCAATTCCAAATCATAGATAAAAGAGGAATCATTAATTTACTTTACTCTTCTTTTCTTGGCGCTGGCGATGTCCCCACCCATGCATATAAATAAACAAAATATCTATATATAATTGCTTTAACTTGATCTTCAAAATTCTTTCCCCGATCCCAACTTGTTTTTTTATTCCACAATCAACTTGCGCTATGCGTAGAGATATGAAAGTGTAACAAAGATAAAAAAGATTATGCTTGGGGACTGCGCTTGTTAATTCGTTTTATGTATATCTTCATGTCATATGGTTCACCTACCGTGTTAATTAAACCCATTTGCTTGTAGTCTACTTACCCGTGAAAGTTAGATCATGTGTGCTATGCTTTCTCCAACCAGCCCCACCATTTAACTTGGTTCGTTGAATAACCTAAACAATTATATTAAGGAAAATGATAATAAAAATGGTGGATGATTAATCATAAATATCTTTAAAATGATGTGATATGCGTTTAGCCAAAAACGTTATTTTAAAAATTGCCGCCCAGTTTGAGTGACCAATTGTAGGGTTGATCAATCTTCTTCCAATACTTGACGTATATAATAATTAATTAGATAAGGAGCTTCAGTTTCCTTCATCACACTGCTTCTTGTGGGACATTTTAAGGAAGTCAGGTTAACCGTATGTATGTTCAATTTCCAACATTCTTTTTTTTAACACCAGTTAGGCTTTCTGATAGGGGTAATCATAGATGATTCAAATATATAACCTAACCACAGTCAGATCCGATAATAAATCATTAATGTCCAAACTTCTTATTGAACTCGATCTAATTTCAATTTTTTTTAATAAATTATACCCTTCCCTTTTCTTTTTTTTTAATAAGTCTGCCAGTTTTATTTCAATTTTATATGAATATTATTTTTAAACATATATATATATATATGACCTGAATATTTTTCTCTTTTTTAATTTTCTTTATATAAAAATAACATTTCAATCAAAACTCATTTGATTCGTTCGAATACCTTTCCTTTTTCTTTGTTTATTTTTTTGAATGGTGAAAATCAATCTATATCGTGTGCGGTCCTACTCTCCGCGGATATTTTTCTGGACCAACTCCAGTATTAGGCACTTCCTAGCGGAAAACAACAATAAAGTTTTAAAACAAAACAATAATAAATTAAATATATAATTTAATTAATTAGAATATCTTTAGTGGTAGATATTAAATTGGGATCTTAGATCACTTTTTGGTAGATACCTTAAGCAAGTATGATTGAATATCTCGCGAGATCTCTTTTATTTTTTATCTTTAGTATTAGATTTCATTTTTAAAATCTTAGAAAAAAACAGAAAAAATATTTATTCTTTTTTGAACAATGTGTAGATATTAAGGATTCTTTTATAAAATTTCATTCTCTATATCATATATCTCTTCACTTATTTTATTGAAGATCTATTAAATATTATATCTTACGTTCAAAATCTTTATTCAATATCTAGCATTAAAGATTAATTATCAATCAAGGTAGTGCTTTGGTTATACGAAAGACAACCATTCCAAATAGATTGGACAAAGGCTTCAAAGAGCTAGACTAATCCCAATGGTATTAGAATGATAGAATATGATAAGATCATAATCTGATTATAACATATTCTTCAAAGTTAATCAACCTATTATATTATTCGGCAGCCAGGATTAAAATGTCAACTCAAATTCGACAATAATTCAGCCTGAAAAAGATTGTTTTTGAAAAACATCCTTAATTAAATTAAAAAGTTAAGAATTAAAATTGACATATGAATCAAATTATACTAATATAAATTTGACAAGTATTATACAATTTTTATAATTTGAAATAAAATGTGATTTTTATTGATCCAACATATTATCAAAATTGAATAACAATAAAAAAAAATCAAATGATATATATTTTACTATATTTTAAAATGCTTATATTATGTCAATTTTAATCTATATGAATGACATAATAAATGATCTTAAATTAATATGAAATTTTACATATGTGATATATATGAAATATCTTCTAATTCAATGATGAATTTTAAGAAAATATTATTAAGTTGAAATTTATAAATAATGTAATAATTATCAATATAATTTGATCTCCCTTATAGAATTATATAATTTTTTTAAAAAGAAAGAAGGATCATGGAAATATTATAGGGATTAAATTTAAAATTTGATTATTTTATAGAAATAAAACATATATTTTAACTTATAAATTATAACTCATATAATCCTTTAAAATACAAACTCGAATTAGCCGTCCATGCCATGTAAAAATCGTGAAAGAGAGTGAATAATCATGAAAAGTGGAAACACATGTATGTCCATGAACTGATATACCCGCACCAGACGAGTGAAGAAAATAATGTTTCTTGACCAAATACCAATAATACAAGGAAAATATCAAGTTATTAAATGCACTGTGAATTGTGACCATACTACTATTTGTTTATATATATATATATATATATATATATATATATATGTATGTATTTGTATATAAGGTTGATATTATAAAAACACATAAACACTTTATCGAAAATTTCTAATTTTACTTTTTCAATGAATAGGTTTTCAGACTTAATTAGAGAAGTAGATTATCAAAATTGAAAAAAAAAACATGAATCTCCTAAATATTTTAATTTAAACACCCACTAAAACTAAGTATATATTATAATTCACAGGTCAGTTTAAATTTAAAATAACTCAACTCGAAAGACAAGTCAATTTGACAAAAACCTAATATGCATATATGTTATGAGTTAGTGATTAAAACCAGAGCCACGTGGTTCCCTCTTCATTGCAGCAGACGATAATATTTGTAACTCTACATTTATTTCTTTAGTTTTTTTTTTGGCATTTTCTTAGGCGAAGGGTTAACGATATATATCAATATATATATATATATATATATATATATATATAGTATTTTGTAATGCTTCCAAAAATATGAGGCAAATAAAATAATAAACTGCATCAACTCTAATGAAGCGCGTAGTACATGAGAATTTTTAGTTTTTCGAGAATACGAAGTTAAAAATATAGGTTTTTCACGTTTTGTTTATTTTTTAGAAAATAATTTTCACATGAAATAATGTTTTTAAGAATAACTTTTAGCTATGTTTTTCACAAAAATATTCTGGTAGGAGAGATGAGAATCTAATTTTTTTAAGCTTTTATTATATCAAAAATATCATATTATTATTATTATTTAATATGATAAATAATTATTATATTTGTGAGAGAGATGAGTGACGTGTGATGGATTGTTCACACCTCTTTTTAGTATGAGTATTTTAGTAGCTTATAGTAAAATTCTTTATTGTATTTAGTTGAATTATTGATGTACATATTTTTATATCTATTTTACTCTTATAATTACACTATAAATTATTTTTTTCTTCTTAATCTTTTATTCCTATAACCTTCACAAATCATTCATTATTATATAGCCTCGATTATTTTCATTTTTAAAAAACATGAAGCAGTAGTAAGGCATGAGATTCCTCTTTCCTCCTAGTAGATATAATAGGAACGATTAAATTATTTCAAAAATAATTTTAAATTTTCTCAGGTTTTAATAATAATTCATCTTAACCGTTAGAATAAAAGAAAAATAAGAGTAAAAAAGGAAGTAATCCTCTTTTGGAATAACCTTATCTTTCATAATTGCTATATTGCTATAACATATTGATTCATAATAAAAAAAATTGATTCATAATTGCTATAACATATTGATTCATAATAAAAAATTTAAAGAATAAAAATAAAAGCATCATGGAAATTTATTGAAACATAAATAAAAATAAAGATTGACACATATTGGCATAATTTATTCGAATTAGTTCATCTCAACCCATGAATCAAGTGAATGGGAGGAGATCGAGTTGCAAAAGATTGAACTAGCATTTTTAGTTAGCCTTTGATTTAGATTGAGCCAGATTGACTCAGAAGATAGAACTCAATTTGTTAACTTTAAAAGTAACCCATTTTTAATTAAATACTCTTTTCCGTTTCTAAAGTAACCCATCTCTGAGCCAGAGCAAGTTTAATTTGTTTGTGAAAACTGAGAAAACTGATAATATTTTTGAATTTTGATGAAATTGGGATGCCTTTTCTTATTATAGCCTTGTGAATTCATTGTTCTAATGTACTGATTTCTCTCTCCACCAATAACTTTTAAAGTAGTTATGTTTTTATCCATTAAATTACTGACTAATAAGTGATTATTTAATATTTAAGATATTAAATTATTTATTTAAATGTAAAAAATAATTAATGTAGATAAGAATATAATAGATAAAAAATAATTAATATAAATTTACACTTTAAAAAGACATAAATAAAAAATATTTTTTTATATAAAAAAACAGTTAAAAAAGAAATGGAGAGAGCAATTAATCAATAACGTGATCTAAATTTAGCAAAATATAAGAATTAAAAAAAATAAAAAATATTGTTTTTGATTTGATTTGATTTGTTTTGATTCGTTAGATAACACACTAATTTTAATTTAACGCAAACTACACATGCATTTTATGTTACTGTTAAAACTTACAAGGTGAATAGAAAGCGCGAAGTAGAAGGCAGGGTGGGGGAGTGGAGGGCGCTGTGAGTCTGTGACTTTAGTGGTCCCTTTGACCAGTCCGCGAAACGTTCCCACTTCCCAGTTCCACCCAGCCTCCACTCCCACAAAATACAATTTTAAACGAAACCCTTTGCTTATTAGTATAGTGCATTATTATTATTATTATTATTATTGCCCTACCTTACGTTGATCCTTATGATTATTTAATATCCTATTTATGTCAAGAATCTGATGTGTTGTTGTTACCAATTATAAATAATCAGCTACTAGTAAAATAGTCCACTATTATCATTAATTTCAGAATTAATAAATAGAAAACCGACGCTTGTGATACGTGGTGGGTCCACCAGCTTTTCCTGTTCCCCAAGCTCAAATATAAAGGCCCTCCACCCTCTCTTCCCATTTGTTTCGCCGTTACATAGTCCTACCACTACTGTTCATTTCTTATAAGAGGCTATACACACATTCAACTCTGCAAAATCCTCTCTCAGATTAAGCTACGCTGCATCGATTCTGTTTAATGAAAACAACAACAACAAAAAGCTTGGGAATATGAGGAGGCCATGGAAGCATTTTAAGACGAAACATGATCTCTTTGAATGTCTCCCCGACGATCTTGTTGTCCTTATTCTTTCTAAGCTCAGCTCCACTGCTTCTTCTCCTTCTGATTTCATCAACATCATCTTAACGTAAGTTCGTCTTCACCTAAATTCTTTTCCTTATAAAACAAAACAAAGTCATAGATATTTTTACTTATTCTTTGAATTGACATCCTAAGTTCTTAGTTCTTCCCATTTTAACGTTCCTTAAAAAAAATAACAAAAAATACACAGATGCAAGAGGTTAAACCGGTTAGGTCTGCACCGTCTTGTGTTATCCAAAGCTGCCTCTAAAGTATTCGCCATAAAGCCCAAAAATTGGTCAGAATATGCTCACTCTTTTCTCAAACACTGTGCTAACGCCGGTAACGTGGATGCCTGTTACACTCTCGGAATGGTTAGTCATATAATTATTTATATATTTATTTTGGAATAAATTAAAAATATATGTTTTGATTTTTATTATCTAATTATGTTTTTTCTTCTTCTGCAGATCCGATTTTACTGTTTGAAAAACCGAGGGAGCGGGCTCTCGTTAATGGCGAAGGCGGCTATGAAGCTGCACGCGCCGGCTCTGTACTCGCTCGCGGTGATTCAGTTCAACGGGAGCGGCAGTTCAAAGCGCGACAAGGATCTACGCGCGGGCGTGGCCTTGTCGGCGCGTGCGTCGTTACTCGGCCACATCGACGCGCTTCGAGAGTTAGGCCATTGTCTTCAAGACGGTTACGGCGTGCGGCAGAACGTCACGGAGGGGAGGCGGCTACTCGTGCAGGCCAACGTGCGCGAGATCGCGTACGTCCTACGCGCCGTGGCGCCTTCGCGCTGCTGCGAGTTCTCGCTGCTGACGTGGCGCGCGCTGAGATGTCAGAGAAACAACAACAACGCGGTGGTGGCATGTCCTTTGCTGAGTGATTATGGTTACAACGTGGCGGCGCCGGAGGTGCAGCCGGCGAATTGGTTTCTGAGAGAGTGGTTTGAGTCCGGTAAGGGAAAATTGGAGGAAGAGCTCAGGCTTTGCGCGCACATTGGGTGTGGCCGGCCGGAGACGAGGCCGCACGAGTTTCGCCGGTGTTCGGTTTGCGGCAAAGTGAATTACTGTTCTCGTGGATGTCAGGCGCTGGATTGGAAGTTGCGGCATAAGATGGAGTGTTCGCCAGTGGAAATGTACGACGGTGGTGGTGGTGGTGGTGGTGTGGATGGGGAAAATGAGTTTGTGGTCCAAAACGATGCCGTTTGAAGGATGTTTCATATGCAAAATGATTTGAGGCAAAAGTCACTCTGTTTACTCTTCTTTTCATTTTGCTTTTATTCGTTAGATTGGAGGACATCGCAACAGTCATAAGCACCGATTAATATGAACTCAGCCAACAGAATCGATTTCTAAGGAAGAAAACAAGAAAAAAGAACATACACAAGAGAGAGAGAGAAAAAAAAAAAGATTCTATCAATTATAAAAAGATGTCAATTAGTTGTATGTACTATGTATAGACGAGGCAATAACTTTAAAAAAATATATATATAAAGTAGATATACAAATAAGATTAAAAAGTTCTTTACTCAAAAATGTTTTTTTCGGTGTTAATTTTACCAAATACATGCAAATGCAATACATGCAAATACTACTTTCTCTTTATCTATTTTTTTTAAAATATCTTAGAAATTAAAATACTATATGGGGTGAAGAATATCTTAAAGATATGACAAGATAAAATTTAGTTTTCTTTCATGTCTTTAAAGGCAGGAATCTTACTTTATTTCATTTTTGAGAATGGCTAGATAGCTTGAGATTAGGATTTCTTAATGAAACGGTTTTGTTTAAAATTGGGAAATTGCAATTGGTTTTAAAATTGTCAAATAAGCTATTGTAGAGACATGGGAATATTCATTAGGTTACTACTTATGAGGATGCAAGCAATATTTGGGTGCAAATTTAGTATCATTAATTGCGAATGGAAAGAGTATTCGAGAAATGGATGGGGGAGAAAAGAAATTAAAAAGAGAAAAAACAAAGGATATTGTGGGGAAAGGAAAAGGATTGAAAAAAGGAACAGCATAAAGTAGAAAATCCAAAAGGCACATTGGCGCTTGTGAGTCCCTATTGTGGAGTATCTATTCTATTGAGTGGAGAGTGAGTACATCCATTAACTATTTTTGGTTGAAGTTGTGCTATCAAAAGAAAATCTACACTTAGTTTGGCTGCCAGTTCCCCACGAATTAAGCTATAAGTTATTCATCCCCTCACTCCATTTGTCCTCTTTATGAAAAGAATTCAGTTACACGTAAGTGTCACGGGTATCAAAACTTAAATTAATTGAATATGTATTTATGTATGACACAATAATAATCATTTGTTTATATTTTAATTATGTATTAAAAATAGTGTGATGGAGTGTTAAATAATTTTAAAAACTATATAAAATTTGTATTGTTAATAATTTTTTAATATAACAATCAAAATAATAATTTAATTATTGGAAGTGTAAATATTTTTTCTGTAATCCAATAAAATTTAATCATACAGAATATTTTCTCAGTTCCTACTTATAAGAATTTTTTAACTAATTTATGTCCTTTAAAAAATAGTTAATTTAATAAATTACATTTAATCTGTCATTTAATTATATTATTATTTCAAAATTATTTTTTTCTTATCTCTCTATCTACTTAATTATTTTTTTATTAATGTTTGGAAAGTGAATTATTAAGTAACTATATATAAGAAAAAATAATCAATATATGATATATCTATAAATTAGAAAAGAATCTTATAAGAAAGAACAAACAAATTTCAAAAAAGAGTCTTATACTTAGGAATGAAGAGAATAAAATTGTCATCTTTTTATAATTAATTTAAAATTCAATAATTTTAGTCAATATAAAAATTATACTATTGAAATAATGCAGTTTCATATTTATCAAAAATAAAAATATTAAAACAGTAAAATACGTGATGACCACGTAAAGATTGTGATAAACGCAAGCAGAAACTCCACCTTCCATCCCTCTTTATTTTTTTTGTTATCATAGATATAAAATTTGTCAATATTTTTTTAGGAAATCTATTAATTTTATTAATAATTAATCTTTATTTATTGTTAAAAAACTTGGGTGATCATATGACATCTCTCCTTCCTTCTGTTGAGATCTTTCCTTCTTATTACGTGAATTATTTCATATATGAGATATGAGATTGAAATTGAAGTTAACAAATTTAAATTCAACATCATTCGAAATGAATAAAAAAGTGGAGATATATATTTGATCTTTACGTGGCTTGGCTTTAAATTGGGTGTGAATGTGATGTATGTATATCATGTCATGCAACCAACTACTCCTCTACTCTACTCTACTGCTACTACCAGCAGTAAGTAGTACGATGATGTACGTGTAGCGATGCAGATGTATGGGCATGGCATGGCACTTTTCAAGCATCATCTTGAAAAGCCCACTCACTGGCTGCGACATACATTTTGTGAAGGTTTCTGTTTCATAGAGAAAGAAATGAAATAAAATAAAATTTTTGAATTAAAGTAAAATATAAAAATATAAATTTTATCTTATTTTATTGTTTATTAGTTATTTTGCGGCGGAGGAAATAAAAATATAAAAATAAAAGGTTCCATGTTATTTACGTTATCGTTGTTGTCACGACACCGCAGAGGAGCCTTTCGTATTCAAAGCCGTGATTCATGACCATTTTGACCCAAGGCCAAGGTCCACCTTCTGGTTTTCAGAATTATTGAAGCCAGCTACCAAATGGGATCCAAATAATTTAACTATTGGAGCCAGTTTTATTATATCATTCTTTTACGTGACATTACTGCTAATATTATTTTCTTTTTTAGTTTTAATATATAGGAGGCTATAAATTTTTAAGATTTAAGTGATGAAATTTGAGGTCTAGGATAAACATGTGAAAATTTTGGACTTTTAAACCACTTTAAATTATCCATTTGTTGTTTTAATCCCCGTTAATCCATTAGTAACAACTTGTTCATCTATTAGCAATTTAGCATAAATCTATCTACTTATTGAATAGGGATGTAGACGATTTTGGATTGACTCATAACCTAATCAATGCAAATTAAACCAAAGAAAAACAAATCAAGTTCGCTGGGTTCTGTTTGATTTAAATTTTAAAATTAAAAAATTCAATTATATTCAAAATTCAATTATATTGATTCTAGTATCAAAACTAGGGATATGAAACTCAAACTTATACTCATTAAGAATCCTTTGCTTAATTTATATTCATTAAGAAAAATAATTAATTTAATTAATCATATTAAATCTATAAATTATTCGTATTGTTATTTCAAAATAATCATTTTTTTATATCTTTATCCACTTAATTGATTCTTATTAATGTTTGGAGAGAAAATAATTAAGTAAAGGTACATAAAAAAAATAATAAAAATTAGAAAATGTCTTATAAAAAGAAACAAATAAAATTCTAAAAAAAAATTATAATTAGGAACTGAGGAAGAGCTATTTTTAAAAGGATTTTTTTAATGTTTCGTAACTCTATAATTTTATAATTTATATATGGTATAAGTATGATTTTATAACTTTGACTTTTAAAACTATTATTAATTTTTCTTTCATTTTATCATGATTTCCTTTTTTCTATATTTTTTATTATTTTATTAATAAATTCAATGACTTTACTTGAGTAAACTCAAATAATTGGATTATATTGGTTCAGTTTATGTTGATAAAAAATTGAAAATCCGAATTAATTCAAACTAATGAATATTGATCAATTTAAATCTAAATATCTCCTTTAACACAATACAACCTAAGTGACCAACCTTACTAATTGTTTGGTAGAACACTGGAAGACCTAGCTAGTACCCAGCTTTTATCTTTTGGGTCTCAAAGCTCTTTTGATTTAAATAATCTGTAATATTCATTTGGTTTGAGACCTTTTCTTGGCTGAATGATTTTGGTGTATCGTGGTCATTAGAAAATTCAATATAACAAATAAATTTTCTATAAGAATCAACGAAGATTTTTTTATAAGCTAAATAATCTTTGTTGAAAATAACCGTTCGAGCAACACGAGATGTTGCATGCTGAGTTACAAAAACTACATGAGCAATCAAGATCGGCTACACAAAGCACATGGTTTGAATACATATTTTTCTCATGATGAGCATGCAAATCCCAATAATTGCTACTCTAAATATGCTAAAAATATGCACTTAAGTCCCAAAATTGCCAAATTTTTGTTTAATTTCAAAGTTGTTGCCCCCAATCTCATGCAACTTTGGACCAACCAACATAAGGATAAAACAAACAATCTTCTTATCGTAAAAAAAAACTTTTTATTAACTTTTGTGTCTTTATCTCCATACATCCTTATTTCCAAACTCGTTCCTTCATCTTACCCTTCACCGAGCTTTTCTCTTATGGCTTTTCTTTTCCTTCTTCATCCACCGGCCTCTTCACCTTTCTATTCATCATGCCTCCATTTTTACATCTTTTTTCGCTTCTTTCCTTGTTATAAATGTAAGCAAATTCCATGTCAACCAAATTGTTCATAGTATTGCAAACCACGTTACTTATCACCACCATTTATTGTACCCTCCATTGTTTATAAATCCTTGGAGAAAATTATCTCTTATATAATAAAGAACTAAAACCCACCATCTTAGTCCTTCATTTCATATCTGGATGTAATATTATAATATAGTTACTAATGAAGATTCTTAATTGTATTATAATATTACAAGTGACTCATGGTGCATATGTCTAAATTGGTAGTGTGGGAGGAATGATATCACATAACAACTAGATGGAACTGTTAGAAAATAATAGGGTAACCATTGTTAAGGACATTCTTAGAATAAAGTCGAAAGTTAATTCATTTAATGGACTGAAGTGGAGGATAAGTTTGATTTGGGACATAGGGATGAATGTGTTTACCTCCAAAGTTTCAATTGAATAAGTGTTGTATAGTTATCCAATTATGTCAAAATAATTTTTAGACTCTAATTTTGTGAATAAGTAAAGAAAACAAAGATCAATAAAGACAGTACCTTTGAAAACTACCAAGCATCCTTTTGGAACACTAATAATATTTTTCATGCCAGAAATATTTTATTAGTTATTTATCTTTTTATAATATAACTTAAACCTATCAATTTTTTTATTTGCAAATTTGTCTTGTAGGTTTTTTGATGTAATTTAATTTGTTTCATAAATTCTGTGATTTTTTTTATGAATTTCCTTCAAATTTTCCTATAATTTTGGCAAAGATATGATTATTTTCTTAAATTTATTGAAAAATGTATTAGAATTTTTAATATTTTGTTGAGTATTATCGTCCTGCTATTGTTTCACATTAATAACTTAATTTGACTTATAGATTTTTCACACAACTAATTTAAACATAAATTCCCTATTTTTTCACTTAGAGACAAATAAGGTATATAAATTGTGAAAAAACTAAAGAGTGTTATTAACATATAGAAAAAGATATTCTAACATTATACAAATGATTAGTATGTACATAATAATAATAATAATAATAATATCATTAATTAAAATTAATCACAAGAGATGATATTATATAAAAAAATATTACATTTAATTTGTATATTATAATTTTATTATTTTGACTCCTACAAAAGTTTTAGTCAATGGGTACTACAAAAGAAAAACTGATAAATAAGAGAAGACCATGGAAGCATTTTGAGAAAGAAAAAAAAAACATAATCTCTTGTTCAAAAGATCTAGTTGTCTTTATTCTATCTAAGTTAAGTTCAACTCCAACTCTCATTCTCCTTTCAATTTCATCAACATCGTCTTAATTAAACTTATTCATATTCACCTAAATATTTTTTTCTTTTCTTTAATATTATCTAAGTTTTAAACTTCATTCCAAAACAAAACACATATTTTTATTTATTCTTTAGATAGGTATCCTAAGTTATAAGTTCTAACCATATTGATCTCCCTAAAAAAAAAAAACATAATAGCCATATGCTAAACTGCCACACGGTCTTATGTTATCTAAATATGGGCTTAAAGTATTTGTTATAAACCCTAAACATTGATTAGAATATGCTCACTCTTTTATCAATCACTAACTACTAATTAATTTGTCTTGTCTAGCTAGTTTATCATAGTCAACTTGAACGGGTCATGTTGATTTCATTTGAAATGATACCTTAATGAATAGTCCACGAGTGTTCTATCAACTAATTATAAGCTAGACAACATTTCCATTTGAATTTCAGATAATTAAAGCTTTATTAACAAACTTGAGACATTTTAAAATTTTCTAACCTACTAGCTAATATTTGCTGGCAACACTTAACCGCACAAATTGATATAAAATCACTCAAGCTAAAAATCGCTCATACTTTCATCCAACATGAATCTTTGTTGGAGGATTTTTTTCACAATCGGTGCAAGAGAAACATATTAAAGAAGGCGTGAGAGGTGATTGTTATTTGGAAAATGTTATCAAACAAATGTCTGCATGCACATATAGTAGCTTGATTTCATTGAGTGATTTACCAATTAGGCTTAACTATCAATTTGATCCCCAAATTTTTAAAAGATATAATTTGGTCCTCAATTTTTTTTAAATGCATTATACGATTAAGTTGACGATGTTGGGGATTGCAAATATGAACAGTTTTTTGTTTGCAAATAGTGGGGGGTTTTAAACGCCACTATATTTATTATTTTTTAAAAATAAAAGTATTCACATTTCTTCTTCTTCACTCTCGGCTAGGGTTTCCTATAGGAGAACCTTGCACTGCAACGATTCACTGGTTCTCCGTTGCTTTCAATGTTGGTGTTTAAGATGGTGGTGATGGTTCTTCGTCACTAGTTCTTCAATATGGATTTATGGGTTAAGGTGGTGATGATGGTTCTTGTAATGCCTGGGAGTTTAAACATGTGTTTAAGCCTGAGATTAGCTCATAATCAGGCTTAGAAGCCTTGAGAGAGAGATGTGGGCTGGTTTATGAGTTTTCTGAGGTTCCACGCTTGGAGCGTGGGTGTCCACGCCTGGGGCGTGGGAAACAGCCCAGAAAACCAAGTTCCTCTGGACTGCCACGCCTGGAGCGTGGGA
>PYAF01001513.1:135875-152847 GCA_007407185.1 Glycine tomentella | reverse complement strand
AATCTCATCAATTATGCTGATCTTCATAAATCCAAAATATCAATAACTTCAAAATATCGAATCCAAAATATCAGTAACTTCAAAATATCAAATAATTATTATCAGTGCAATTAATCTAATAATATGACATTCATTATTTGTTATCATCAAAACTTTATAAATCTTTTTATGCATAAAGGGTTCAACAAATATCCAACAGTTGGAGCACCGGTATTGGGGACCTTGGTGGTGGCACGATGGTGGCATAAGGTTTAAGGAACGGGTCCATGTGTCCAAATCTTGTAAACATTGGTGGTGGTGCTGCTTAGTTGAACCACCTCTCAAATGCGGCCCCCACCCCTTCTTTATTCTTCGACAACGGTTTGAGATAGAGAGAATGATATAGTTCACTTTTTACTGTTAGTTGTGTTGTTTGTGGGCATTCATAGATTTGATTGTCAAAAGGTTGGCCCAAATCTTTAACAATGATATTAGTTATGACTGTTATTATGCCAATATTATCATCCTTTTTGTGTGTATTTTGGTTATCAATGTCATTCTTGGTGTTGTTTTGAGAAAAAAAAAATGGTGAGTATATATGAAGTGGTTAACTTTTTTACTTTAGAGAAGCAGTTTGTGCCTAATTTTAGTCATCACAATTATTTTAAAAAAATAAAATTAAAAAATTGTGAAAGTAGTACCCAAAACAAGACTTCATTGTTTTTTTAAAATAATAAATATAATGGCGATTAAAAATCGTCATTATTCGTAAGCAAAAAACGTTGTATTGTATTTGTAATCCTAACAACATCGACTTAATTGGACGAAAACAACTAAATTGATGTATTAAAAAAACATGATGATCAAATTAAATCTTTTAAAAAATTAGAGACCAAATTAAATCTCTTAAAATAATTTGGAGACCAAATTGATAATTAAGCCTTTTTTTTATTGTTATCATTTTTTGTAATAATTAAGAAGGATTTATAGTTGCACTCTACTTGGTGTGGCATTTTCAAATCCGGCTGAATAAGGAATACTGAGCAAAAATGTTGCAAGGACAAATAAAAATTGATAAGTTCATGTATTTGAAGTCCAATAAGGCACCAATTATCATTTTGTGGTTGGTTATATATTTTTTATACTTCACTTTTCTTTTTTTACTATTTCTTTTTTCTTTTTGCATATTCTCAAGGAACCATTACAACATTGACTATGATTTGGATGTATCATTAATGTGTGAACAATTATGATTGCAATTCTTAAATTTTAACTTAGAAAGTAAATTAAGTTTAATTTTCAAATATGGTAAGAAAACTCTTCATTTATTTCTCTAAAGTTACATGCATTATCGTGATAGTAATTCAATTTAAAACCAGTGAAATTTTTTTAAAAAAATCTTAGTTGAGGTTTTGGAGATAAAAACAATTTGTGCTATTGTTGATCCTAAAATTGTTTTAGTTGAATATGATTCATCGTGAAAGATATAAAGATTGTTATTCAAATGTCATTAATTGCATCCTAAAAGAAATGTCATTACTCCCTATTCTTGATTAAAATGTGACAGAATGAGAATTTGAATGTGACTGTTTAATTATTTGATTTGATATTTGTTTCTTATTATATTAATCAATTTTTAGGAACATAATGTTGATAATCATCTTTTAATTAATTCATTATTCATTTAACCAGAGTTGGAGTTAGTTAGTTGCAAGTTTGTTACTCTTGTAACTAATTATATACTCAATTGTAATAACTAACTATGGTAAGCTAATTCATTTGATGATAATCTAGCCTTTCTTTTACTAATTTTCCTTTAGCTTTCACTGCAAGCTTTATTTACAAACTTTTGTATCCATGGCAGATACAGGTTCTTTGGTGGTATCAAAGCTCTTCAATCTGCTGCGGAACTCATCGTTCTTGCTTCCTATTCTATTTGTTTGATTTCTCATCATGAGTAGCAATCAATCACAACAAGATCAATCCCTAAACATACATAGTCCCTTCTACCTTCATCTAGGAGAAAATCCTGCGATTGCACTGGTTTCTCTGGTGCTTGATTCATCATACTACAACTATGCTCACTGCATTGAATGCGAAGGACAAGGTTGAGTTTATCAATGGCTTAATTTAAAGATATGCAGCAAATCATGCACTTCACGTAGCTTGGAAAAGGTGTAATAATATGGTGGTTTCTTGGCTTGTTCATTCAGTTTCACCTTTAATTAGACAAAGCATACTTTGGATGGATAATGCACGAGACATATGGAAAGATTTAAAGTCGAGGTACTAACAAGGTGATCTGTTGAGAATTTTTGAACTACAAGAAGATATGGCATCAGACAAGGTGACAATTACATAACTGATTATTTTGCAAAATTGCAAGTTATTTGGGATGAATTGGAAAGCTATCGGCCTGATCCAATTTGTACATGTGACCCAAAGTGTATGTGTGATGTTCTTAGTTGTGTTATCGAAAGGAAGAAACAGAATCAAGTTATGCAGTTTCTTAGAGGTTTGAATGATCAATTCAGTACTGTTAGATCCAATGTATTGATGATGGATCCATTATCTAGCATAACAAAGGTTTTCTCATATGCAGTTCAACAAGAAAGGCAGATCAATAGTAGTGATATAATTGGAAGCACTAGTTTGATCAATGCAGCAAACACAACTTCATCAAATTCATGCACATATTGTGAAAAATATAATCACACAGTGGACAGATGCTATAGGAAAAATAGTTTTCCTCCGAACTATGCTTCCAGAGGAGGAAAAAGCATCCAAGAAGGCTCTGGCAGAGGGAGTTTTGGTGGAAGAGGAAGCAAGATTTGCACTCAATGTGGATTCACCAATAACACTGTTGATGAGTGTTACATAAAACATGGATATCCTCCTAGAAACCAGTTTCACAAGTCTCAAGGTTCAAATGTTAACAATGTTAATGTTGTGAAAGAAGGTGATGGTCTTGTTCGGAAAAGAAATCAAGAGGTACAAAATGATGAAGTGAAGTTAACCTCTCAGCAGTATAAGGCCAAGGCACTGCTGCAACAACAAAACTTAGTCCACAACAACTTACATGTGAATCAAATTGGTACAATTGCTGGTTCTACTGGTTCCAACAACATACACAAAGGTAAAATATTATCTATTACTTGGAGTGTAAGCAAATCTAGTCTAAGTGAATGAATTCTTGATTCAGGTGCAACAAATCATGTCACAGTCTTCTCTCATCTATTTTCTTCCTGTAAAAGGATAGATCCCATAACTATTATACTCCCCACTAGCCACACAGTCACATTCATGCATACAAAGTTCAATTCTCTTAGTTTTTATATCTTGAGGATGTTCTATACATACCTACTTTTCAATTCAACTTGATTTTGATATCTAAATTGCTCTCATGTTTGCCTTGCAACTAACTAACTCAAACATTGGTTACATAATGATCAAGCTAAACTAACCAATTAAGCTAACTTTAGTTACATGATAATCTATGCTAAGACAATTACTACTTTACTAGTCTTTGTAGATGACATGATAAATTACACAAACCCATTTTGTGATATTTGGAAATTATATGCAAAATAAAATTCATTGGAAACATTATTTTTGTGCAAAATCAAGTAAAAAAAATACCCTCAACTTAAGGAAAATAACAATTTACTTGAAATAATATTAACATCTAAACTATTAGGAAGACATTTTTTTATACTCATTTCTACAAAAATAGTAATTTTTTTGCAATTTTATCATAATAAAGTTAATGTATATAATGAATTTTTAAGTAAATTATTGTTCATTTTTTTTTTCATGATCTAAAAAAAGAAATAAATTACACAAGTACCCTTTGTAATTTTTTAAAAATTATATGCAAAATAAAATTCATGAGAAATAATATTTTTTTTTTTTGCAAAACTAATTAGAAAAATTTACACTCAACTCATGGAAATGAAGAGTTTACTTAAAATCATATTAACATTCAATTATTAAGATGAAAAAATAATTTTTGTAACTAATTACTATAAAAAAATATAGTGAACATTTTATAAATTTTTATATGAATAAAACGTGCCACGCACAACCAGATATATATATATATATATATATATATATATATATATGGAAAAAGAGAATACAACACAACTAGCAAAAGAGTTTCACTTTCACAGTGAGTGACCGAGTCCCGAAGGGAAGAGGGTTAGCGTGGCAGTGGGAAAGAAGAGGAAGCGTTGTCGTTTTAATTTTATTCTTAAAACTCTAAACCCGCTGAGCCGCATGTCGTACTCCGGGGACGCAAATGCAACAACCACACAAGAGGCGGAGCAAGAACAGGAGCAGCAGTCGGAAGAATGGGAGACGATGGCACGAGCGTGGCTCTGCTCCTTCCCGGAGCCCAAGGAAGTCAGCATGGCCGAAGTCGAAGCCTGGATCGACTCCAATCTCGCCTCCCTCCCCGAAGGCCTCCGATCCATGCCCCGCCCCGACCTCTGCCACAGACTCATCTCCTTTCAGAATTGCTTGAGACTCCCCAGTCAGGTTCCCCACATTCCATTAAATGTGCAAGTTGATGATGTTGCTCCTCCTGACGCTGTTTTGGTCTTTCAGGAACGAGATGGGAATCAGCTCGATCTTCCCCACACGCGGTTTCAGCGCACCGATCAGTGGATTCCGGTTTATTCGTGGTTGGAGACTCTGGATAAGGACGAGGTGGTTAAGTCCAAGGAGATTTCTGACTGGTTAACGGCGAACCCTAAGGTCCAAGAACAGTTGTGCTCGCGGCATTCGCGGTATCATTTGATGCACTACGTCAAGAAATGCCATCTCAAGATACTAAAAAGAAGGGAAAAGAAGAAGGTATTCTTCAATTCTTTCTCGTCTTTGTTCTCTTGTCTCAATCTTTCTTGGTTGATTTGGGTGAAGTTGCTGTGAATTTTTAGTTCATTTGACAATGACACATTTTTTTTATGACATTGTGAACATATCCATATTTTGTAGATAGCTTCATCTTTCCCATTCCTATGGCTGAAATAGGTTAGTTGCTTTCTTTACTTAACGCTATCAATTTGGTATCTCCCCTGATCTTTTAGCCGAGGGTTGTGGTTATATGATGCTCTTTTGGTCCATTGCATCCCCGTTTCCCATTCACTCGTATGTTCACTTGGTCCTTCCTAAAACAGAAAAATCTATCTATAATCTATATTTCTTAATGGCAATAGGGATAGTTTTAATATTATATGTTGTGTGAAATCTCTGTTGACTTCCTATATTGAATTACTACTTGTTTACCTGGACAGGGTGTAGAACAGCCTGATAAAGATTCGCCATTGAAGGTTCAGAAGGATGTGGCAATGAAGCACCCGGCCCCACTTCAATGTATGCTTTTATTCATCTTATCTCTAAATTGTCTCTGGTTTATATTCTAAGGAATGTTTGTTTCACTTTCATTCAGCCAAAATTGACACATACTATATCTGTGAAGTAGCCTTTATGTAGGAAGCACATTTTTGGAAACTTGTTTGTGGGAAAATATATTTGAAATGCTTTTAAGGAAATACAAGTGTAAATTTCATGTGTAATCAATTCAATTTTGTGCATGTGTAAGTGTAACATCATGGTCAATAGTGTGCTATATATCGGTGCTATAGCAGGATAGTGAAGCAAAGCAGCCTTGGGCTTGTATGGGATTCAAATAGTGGAGCAGTTTTCAATAGCAGCTGGCTGCAATAGTTGCCAAAATAGTGGTTTTTCAAACGCTTTAGTGGCACTACTATGATGTAGGCTTCAGAAACCCATTTTAACCTCTGGAAAATCATTGTTTGGGATTTTTTTGGGTAAAAGATTCCAGAAGTAGTTACCTTTGTTTTTTACTCTATTCCTTCATAGTTCATAGTCTATAGGACTACTATTTTTTCTCGTGTTCTTTTTTTTTTTTCTTCTTCCTTTAGACTTCCCAGTTCACATTCTGCTAATTTTTTTTTTAATCTAATGTTTTATGTTCTTTTTCTATTAATTTCACCATCATCTTTCTTTTTTTGACTTCATTAATGTTCTTATTGCTCCTAGATTGATGGTGATTGTGTTTGTAAAGTGAGTTATTATTTATCATGGATTTCTTTCAATATGGGTTTTTGTTTTGTTTTTTGAGTATTTATATATTTAGTATAAATTATTTAGTTTATATTATACTAATTTTTAAAATATTAGTCCTCCCACTTCCCGCTATCCTGCCATAGCGTTTTCATATCAATTTATTTCTGTTTCCAATATATTATGGTTTGAGCTACTCTGTAGGGTACAATTTATAATATTTTCTCACTGTCCTGTAGCCTTCTATAAGCCTCTATGTCAGTGTATGTCTATGAAGTGTTGTGGGATACTCTGTTCTAGCTTCGGGTATATTTCTTTTGTCCGAGGAGGGAAATTTGGTTGGGTTAGTACTTAGTAGGGTATACATATTCTAAGATCTTAGTATACTCTTATATTTGTTTGGTTGTGGTCTATCTCCATATTCTTCTGTTTTGTCTGGACTGGTGAAATAAATAGTGTAGGTTTGTTTTTCAAGGTATATGATTATATTCCCAAGAAATGACATTCCCAGAGTGCCATGATCAGGAAAGTTATTCTTGACTACGGAGTTAAAAAAAACATGTTTGGTTTGCATTTAATATTTTCTAAAATGTTTTTCTAAATTCAAATGATGCGAGAGAAAAATGTGATAGAAACAAGTGAGTGGATGTTAATAGTCGGATTATAACATTACTTCCATCCCCATTTCCCATGCCCTGAAAGAGAAAGCAACATCTCATCATCTTAATAAAACTTAAGCAAGACATGAAAATGTCAGTTCCCTGGAAATGCATAATGCCCAACAATCTTATAAAAAAAGTTATGCCAAAAATGGGATTATCATATTCCAATAAACTTTTGAGATATTCAAGCTCATACATTTTCTTTTTTCTTGTAATTTTTTATTTCCACTTCTGTTTGGCTCATTCTTCATATTTGAACGTGTCTCTAATTCTGCAAAAGGTCATACCTTAAAAAATTATGTATTTTGAATCACGCAGGTGTTGTTGAAATTGTTAATACTGTTTATTTATAATTATAGGTGTTGATCTTCTCTTTGTAAATTTTTCAGATAGTTCCGTAAGTAATCTGCCCAAAGATAGCGATTTGTTCTTGGCCAAAAGAAATGAAGCCTATCGTAAATATGAGATGTAAGTGAATTAGCAGATTTTCTTTGTGTGGCATTGTAGGTATTACAAGTTTATCAATTATCATACTTCAGTTTTCCTCACATTAATTTGTTTTCAGTTTACTGGAGTTGGAGAAGCTACTTACCCCAGTATTCTCGAAGCAACCTAGCGTAAATCAGTGAGTGTTGGGAGCATCAATTGTTGTGTCTGCAGATTGATATTTGCAATGTGGCCCCGCTCTGGGGGTACCCCATTGCTAATTTGTTTTCTCCTGATTATCATTCACTGAGCGATGCTGTCGCTCGTAAGTGTTTACCTCGGAAGGTAACTATTCTTTTCACAGGGAATGATATATCATAGTTGTTTATCTATGTAGAAAGTAGTGTAGCAGAAATCATCTGACCTATTGAGTAATTAAACATATCCATGAGCTCCTGTAAGGTGATGAATTAATGACGCTAGTTAGGGTTAGACTTAGTCAACTAGGAATGTTCGCAGAATGGATCATATTGATTTTAAAGAAAAGAATCATCTGATCGAATTACTTTGATTTTTTTTAATTCATCATCCAATCAGTTTTGTTCAAAACTTCGATCCAATCCGATTTAAAGAGGTTTGGATATTGGATTGGGCTTCGATTTTAAGTTTTTGTTTAGACAATATTAAATACATGATAAAATATATAGTAAATATAAGAAAAATAATTTAAAATAGCAAACAATTCATTTATGCATCATTATATAACTAGTAATTGCAGCATAAAAAAATATAACTAGTAATAATATAATTTTTTAAAATAATATACTATATCAAAAACAAATTTATGCAACTTGATAATTTTATGTATCTTAACTCAAATAATTAGTAAAAATTTATCAAAAATAAGTTTATGTAACTTGATAATTTACAAATATATAAGAAATAAAAATATAAACATGGTGGTATTATCAAATAATGAATAAAAATATATGCATGTATAAGTTTTGTTTGGATTTGATTGAATTGATTTTGAAAAACAAATACAAAATTTGGTTTTCAAATTTTTTATTTGTTTGGTTTCTGATTTTTTGGATTGGTTTTTTATTTATTTATTGAATTTGATGAATTTATAAACACTCTAACTGCATGATTTTTCTAGTCTTGACATGAATTGTTTTAATTATTTCTCGCATTGCATGCTGTATAAAATCAGAATTAATATTGTCTCCATCTCCTATAATGTTTAATCATAGCCAAACCTCACCTTGAAACGTGATTCTCTCTGATATGTACCTTATTTTGGAAGGTACACCTTATAAACTAGTTATTATGTAAAATAAGTATGTGTTTGATTTCACATTGAGAAAGTGATTTAGTTTACGTAAATTTTTACGTGTTTGATATTAATTTAGAGAAGAGATCAGAATTGATTATGGATTCGAAATTAATTGTTAGTAATTTTGAATAACTTTTACGTTAAATTCAACATTATATATTAAATTTTACTTTTTTAAATTGATTTTATAATAAAAATCTTTAAATATATATCTCATCATTTCAAAATCAATTTTAACTAAAATTAATTTTACTCAAAATTAATTTTACATTTATTTATTCAAACATGCATTAAGTCAACCGCCAAATTTATCCATGACATTTGACAATGGGTTGAGGTGATAAAAAGTTATGAAATAAAAATTTATAAATTTATCTCCTAAAGAGTAGAAATTTCTGTTAGCGTAGGAATTTTTATATTTTCTTTAAGAAAAAATTTACCTATAGTATCATAAGTATTGTTTTTATTGTTGTCCTATAATATCATGACACTTGTTTTATTTTTTCCACATCATCACATTGCACATACAACATCTCCAACGAGGAGTGCTTCTTGTATTTCTTATCTTAAAGAACTGTTTCTTCTAAGAAACTCTTGATTGGGAACAATCTACGTGGCACGGAAGTTGCTTCCCCTTAAATTCAGGTTTCTAATATATGAAACTATTTCTTAAGATAGTATTTTTACATAAACCAACTAAAATTAGAAGGCAAAAATAGAACAAAAACACCAACTGATTGAAATGGGGGAAAAAGAAAAAGGAAAAATTACCAGAAAGGTGAATATTGTTGTGTCGTTGCAGAAATTGCCCACACATCATGGTGCGGTTCGAGGAGTTTCGCAAGGCGGTGTAGTCATGAGCCGTCGACCCTGGTGGATGGAGGAGAATGAGAAGCGTGAGGAGAAGGAGAAAGGGAAGCGTGAACAAGAGGGGGAAGGGGGAGCGTGAATGAGAGGGGGAAGGGGAAGCGTGAAGAGAAGGGGAAGGGGGAAGGGTTAGAACGTGAACGAGAGGGAGAAGGGGGAAGGGTCATAAAGAAGCGTGAGGAAGCATGTGGAATGTTCTGGAGTCAGTGCAGGGAGGAAATGTGCATTGATTAGGAAAAAAAAAATCACTCAATAAATTTGTAGAAGTGTGTAAAAGCATTTCACTTTGAATTTTTTTTCCCCAAATTTTCACCCAAGAAGCATTTCTATTAAGCCTCATTTTTTTTATCCTCTCTAAAATGGATCCCAATCAATGTAATTTGCAGTGTTACTATAGTTATTTGCAAAATCAAGTACCCCCTACCAGTGAAAATTCTCAAAATCCACCACAGTATGTCGTGTATCCACCACCCCCACATATGGGGTATATGCATCCTTAATCTAATGTAGATTCACCTACCAATGGCGATTCTCATAATCCACAATTCTGTAGTCAACCATCACCCCCTACCAACCTAAACATGGGTTATACGCCTTCTTTATCCAATATTGAGCCCCTAAGCAATGAAGGTCAATCACCAATCGGTGTAGACAATATTCAACTAGATGAGGAAGAACACCCTTCTAGTGGAAAAAAACTCGTACAACATTCTTAGTGACAAAAGATGTGATTCTCGTCTAATTGTGGCTCAATATGTCAAGTTTCAATTATAGGTGTCGACCAAACATCAAATCAATATTGAGAAATGATAAAAAAAATGCTTACAACAATGACGATGTGCGTCAAAGCGGACAATTTTCTGAAAGAAGCTGAACTCAATTGAAATCTCGGTGGAACAGGATCCATCCTGCAGTTCAAAAGTTTAACGGGTGCTACAAACAAGCAGATAAACATAGGAGAAGTGGAAGTTCAAAGCAGAATGTTATGACTGATGCTCATATGATTTACTCATAGGATACTGGTAAAAAATTTGAGGTTGAGCATACTTGGTTATTGTTGAAAGATCAATCAAAATGCATGCAGAATTTATGTAAACTCCTCAAAAAGAACTAAGGTTTCTGCTGGTGAAAATTACTCGTCGTCTTCTAATCCAAAGACACTTATTGAAGTCGAAGAATATGATACACCATCGCAATCTCTCCCCCAATGGGACAAAAAGCAGCAAAAAGAAAGAGCAAAGGAAAAGAAGATTCTAACACTCTCGATTTATATAGTATAGAAAGTGTAATGAAGGACAAAAATGCAAACACGTGGACAGGAATGGTGTATGCAAGAACAGGAAAGACGTATAGAGTATGGAATCCTCATGAAGGATACATCAAACATGGCGGAGCAGCAACGTCAAGACCACAAAAAATATTGTGAACATATTAGGAAAAAACTATTCAATTAAAAGTTTACTTTTTATGTTCGAATATTATGTTGATATTGTGTTGGATATTTTATTTTAATAGTGTAGGTCGTTGTTGTATCTTAAATTCAGAATTTTATGTTGTAAAACTAGTCGTTACAAACTTAAATGTTATGTTTTTTATTATTTTTAATTGATATTTAATATTCTCTTCAATTATTCATATTTATTATTTGTATTCATAAAAATTGAAAAAATGATAAGTTTTAATCAAAAAATATAAATATGTGAATTTTTTAGAGTTTCTTCCATTGGAGCAAATTTTTTTATGAGTTTTTGATGCATGACGTAACATTGTAGGGATCTCAAAAAGTAATGCGGAGACCATAAAAAGATGATGAAGAAACTCATAGAAGCATTTTCCATTAAAGATGCTCTTATGACCAACATTTTTTTCTCATCCTCTCTCTAGGTAAACGATCAATTGAAGGTATTTTTTCGTTAATTACCATTTTGGAGGTTGATTTTGAATTATTATCATCGAAAAAAGGGATAAGTCGTATTTTTACTAAATGTATTTTTACTTTTTAAAAAAAAATTAATATTTTGTATATATTTTTTATATGGTTTTATTTAATATTTTATATTTTTAATATTATTTTATTTCATATTTTTTTACCAATGTCGCTGGTTACCTCGCAGTGTGGCAAAGGACCACTATGATGTTGTCGATGGTCGCTACCTACCTTTTCCTTGGTGCGGATCATAGCGACGAACAGTATCTATGGTACTGTAAGTAAGTTTTTCCTTTATTTTAAACTCCTTAACCCCGGCTTTGAAAAATTATGAGGATGTATTCTTTAACTCTGCTAGTGCTATGTGTTTTTTACTTTTTTATGATCGCTTAGTTACTGGAGCTGTATTTACTGTAAATCGTCGACGTGTATGGAGGAGAATGTTCATCGTGTGGTTGGTTCATCGTGTTCGTCGGAGAGGCAAGACTACACTCCATTTATTAAAGTGTTCATCTGAGCTGTATCACTTGTGGCACGCTAGAACTTGTCTGAACTAAGGTGTCATCAAAGTGAGTAGAATTTATTAAAAAATAGCCAACTACACTCCATTTATCACGAGTTGATAGGTTGATTTATTAAATTTTTTAAAACAAAAAAACAAATTAAAGCAAAATATTCTATAGCACTCTATTTAAAACATACTTCTAATCTCTTAAAAAATACTTCTAATTAGTTTGGGACCACGGCCATTACACTACATCGTGGCTGGTTGTACAATTGGTGAAAAGATCTTGACTTGGCGTTTGCTTCCTACAACAGTCAAAATGCTTATACATCCAGCAGGTATTTGTGAAATACCACAAATAGCCTTGCTTAAAATAATAAAACAAAAGCATTTTTCAAATTTCTAATACACCAGTCCATTCGTATTCGGCGCTTCTTCTCCTTCTCCTTGGGTTCTCTGTGCTTCCGGCGATTTTGCTCGTTGCCAAGTTGTGATTCTCATCTTTCCGGCTGTGGAAGGTGGTTGTTGGTTGTCGGCGACGAAGGGCTTCCTGTTTTCCAGCGCTTTGAGGTAAGTAATCGTTTCGTTTTTCGTTTTGTCTTGCAAGCGTACGGATTGATAATCCGTGCCCTGTGGAATGCACGGATTATGGATCCGTAAGAAGGAATGCAATGTTGTTTTGTCTTGCATGCGTACGGATTGAGAATCCATATCAAGTGGAATGTACGGATTATGGATCCGTAAGAAAGATTGGAATCCCCAGGCCTTACGGATTGCCAATCCGTATGAGTATTTGGTTAATTTTTGATTTTTTTAAATTTGAAGATTAAGTGTGATGGCTCAGGAATTTTTTGCATGAATGAACTGAACTGATTTAATGAATTGGTATGTTAAAAGCATGTTGTGAAAACCATGTAGTCAAAATTGTTATGTGAAATGATAGCCACAAATGAATTGTTTTGTGAAAATCATGTAGTCAAAATTGTTATGTGAAATGTGATGAGCATAATGCTAGGGACTTGGTAGAATGGTTTTGATCCTCCACATGCCTATGCTTTCATGATGTACATTTGGTCGGTAATGTGAAATGTCATGAGGAAAATGATAGCCACAAATGAATTGTTTTGTGAAAACCATGTAGTCAAAATTGTAATGTGAAATGTGATGAGCATAATGCTATGGACTTGGTAGAATGTTTTTGATCCTCCACATGCCTATGGTTTCATGATCTACATTTGGTAGGTAATTTGAAATGTCATAAGCAAAATGATAGCCACAAATGAATTGTTATGTGAAAACCATGTAGTCAAAATTGTTATGTGAAATGTCATACGCATAATGGTATGGATTTACTAGATTGTTTTTGATCGTCCACATGGCTATGGTTTCATGATCCACACTTTGTACATAATTTGAATTGTTATGAGTAAAGTGAACTATTATTTGAAAATAATATTGTGTAATGGTATGGACCTGGTAGTTGGTTTCTGATCCACATGGGTGTGTTTGATAGGTATCATTATCTGAAAGTTTTATTTTGATGAAGAAGGCTATGATTGTAATGTAATTACTTGGTTTCAATGTCAGATTATGGCTAGGACTATAGGATTACGGCAGGCTTTGGCAAGAGATGTCAGTGAAAAAGAACCCGCTGTACGGCGAAGACCAACAGCATTAGCACGGAGACAACGCCAGAGGACTGATGTTGTTGAGGACATGTCTGCTGAGGTAGCAGCTGACGATGTTGAGCATAGTGCACCTGTTGAGGCTGAGGTGGAGGGAAGCATCGATGCCTCTCATGTTGACGGATTTCCCGGTGGGCCCCATGACAGTTCAGTGTTGACTCATTATGTTGAGCATATTGCACCTAGGATTTGGAGGGGAGAGGTATGATTGTATTTAAACATAGTTCAATTTGATAATTGTTTTCGCGTTAGGGTATGTGTATGTAACTAACCACTAATACAGGAACGGCCCGAGCTGAAGTTGGCATCCCATGGGAGGAAGGTTCAGAAGTTTGGCCGGCCTGCGCCTGAGATTGAAGGGTTGGTGGCAGGTACAGGATTAAGCCCATTGATCACCTGTTCGGTAGATACAGGTGACCGGGGTTTAATCTCGGCATTTGTAGAGAGGTGGCATAAGGAGACTAGTAGTTTCCATTTGCCCATAGGAGAGATGACTATCACCCTGGACGACGTCGCATCTCTCTTTCATCTACCAGTCATGGGTGCGTTGCAGATATACGCTCCTTTGGATGTTGATGAGGCCATTGCATTGCTTGTGGAGTTGCTTGAGGTTACTCATGACCAGGCTGCAGCAAAGACGAAACAGTGCCATGAAGCTTATGTTCGTCTATCATGGTTGCGGGACTTGTATGCTGAGAGGTGTCAGCAGATGCAGTGGACGGTGGCAGCCAGAACTTATTTGCTCCATTTGGTTGGTTGCACGATTTTCGCTAACAAGAGTGCCACACATATTGGTATGGTATTCTTAGAGGCATTTCGTGATCTCCACCAATCAGGCGGGTTCAGTTGGGGTGCGGCTGCACTCCAACACATGTATGATAACTTGAACTATGTCTGTCAGCATCAAAACATGTTGCTGGTTATATTAGTCTGCTTCAGGTATTTTGTTAATATATAAGCTAATATTTATTATTTATTTAATGTTTTGGTTGAATTTCAACAGCTTATTTGTTTTTGGTTGTTTTGTTTACTTAAGTGTTGGGTATACGAGCATTTTTCTGCCATTACCAACATGATTGCAGCTGAGGATTATGTGGAGAGTCAGCCACGGGCCTGCCGCTGGAAGCCGGGGAAGGTGTTACCTCTCAGTACGTATCGGAGGTGCCTAGATAGGCTGACGAGCGAGGCTGTCTGTTGGACTCCATACACGGATCACCATGCGGCCCGTCCCTTTGAGGTGATCTGTCTGTACTCCGGCCATATTCGATGGGGTCCATACTGCATCAGGTACCATCCAGAGAGGGCGCTCAGACATTTCGGCTTCATTCAGAGCGTCCCGTCTCTTCTCACCTTGCCCACCCCGTCAGATGAAGAGGTGGATGAGACCTGGCTTCAGTACGCACAGCATCTTGTTATCACATGACCCCCTTCCAGTAACCCCGGCCAGTGCGATGCTGCATACATAGACTGGTTCTACCAGATATCGCACCCGTTCATGTGCCCGCCTCAGCCTGGGGAAGTCAGAGCCCCTCCTCCCGTGCCAGACCCCCCACCTGATACACCTCCTAGCATGGCAGACCCCACAGTTGACACTGCAGGTGATCAGGATGACATGCCTCGACATGCAGTGGTAAATAAAATGAAAGCTTCATTCTAGTATTCATAAATGGTAAATCATTTATTGGTTGGTGACCTCTTAACCAGTTTATTCGAACTTGTTTGCAGGGAGCCTTTCAAACCATTCCAGATAGGTTGTAGAGACTTATAGATATGCGCATGGTGACCGCAGGCATCGAAGCCTACGACATTGTGGATGAGTGTATTACATTAGCACGCAGTGTACGCGACGATCGGAGAGTGTATGTGCGGTCAAGACGTCGTAGGACTGGCCCGCGTGGAGATTGATTTGTTACATTATTCGTGTAGCACTATATACACATATATATTTACATTGTCATATTGTTGAAACATTTCATTTAATATATTTACATGGTTTGAACATTATCCATCCGCGTTAGTATTTAGTTTTGTGAAATAAAATTATGCGCCATTTATACAAATACATAACCGACGTACAATTAGGTGAACACAAATGAAAAAACTACATAAAGTCACAATGTATGCCAGTGTTGAGACCCCCTATAACAGCCCAGATCAACATAAGCTGGTGGCAAAGTCGTCAAGTTGGTATACTTCTGCATTCGACTAATGTAAGTAGATGGCCAGTCTTTTGCTTCAGGCTGACAATGTCTTGACCATAATAAAGCAATTGGTGGCATAGGACAGCCGTCTCGCAATGCAACCTGAACAAAATAATGACAATTATTGTTAATGACATATGTTATAACTATATACACAAATTAAAACATTTTCATATTACCTGAACAAAATGGTTTCCATACACATGCCCAATACAAATGACGCGATGTACAGCAGAATCTCTAGGCGGTCGGGTTCTAAGGGGAAAAAAGGTCATACTTTCTTGCTTTGAAAGACTAACAATTACAAGGTTATATCGTGAAGTAATTACATAACCCATGTCAGTGATGTCCATCCATTTATCCTGTGTTACCTGCAATTTAACAAATACATCATTATCATTAAAGACCAATTAACAAATGATGGAATGCAAATGTAAACAACGGAAAAAAAACGTTACATGTCCAATTGTATCAACCAAAAGTGACCTCTTTAACTCCTCATATCTTTCTGACCCCCCGAATAAGGCAATATAGTCTTCAGACCATTCTGCAAGTTCCTTTAACAAATGGTTGCGTACCACAGCCCACGCGTCTTCACCATAACCAAGTAAAGCCGCAATGGCACGATAGCCACAGTTACCATCAGCTTTAACATCACATACTCCAACAATGTAATTCCTCATGCATGGCAAAAATTGATCTAGCATTGGGATATCACCCATCGGTATATGTTCCGAAGATTTTGATGCAGACTATTGCTTAGATGAGCAACTGTCATGCTGAGAATATAACGCATCCGCATATTCAAAATACGATGGATCCCGCTTTGTTGATGTTTCGTGTTTCGTGACTTTTTTCCTTTGGGCCCCTTTAGTCTTGACCTTTTCAGGAGGAGGACACATAGAATTTTGTTCAGGATATGCAATTTCTTTCAGTTTAGTCTTTAAAGTAACCTTGCCACACATGTCAAGACTTTCGAATCGCTTAGAAATTGCTTCCATCTCGTCAGTTATCGTCACTTCACAGTGATCGACACCTTGGTCAGAGAAATGTAACCTCCGCCAAAACATGTGTACGGTACCCAGTGGTATGCTAGAAAGATTATATTTTGCTAGCTCACATGCACAAGGCAAACCACACGTGCTTCTCAACACACATCCACAACGAGAACTATCAACGCCTGCATAATGAACTCGGTCAAACTCCTCGGCAATTAGATTTAACGCATACCTTGAAACCATGCCGACGAGTCTTTTGTACAAAGTCACTTTAAATGAATGTCCTACGACATGCG
>PYAF01001513.1:100212-131498 GCA_007407185.1 Glycine tomentella | reverse complement strand
TAACTAATTCAAATCAAACTCAAATAAATTATGTATCGTAAATTCAAAATATAATTTATGTGTTTAAAATATTTATTTACTATGAATATTACTTATAATATTATTTATATATTAAAATATTTTTTCACAACTTATATATTCAAAATCAGAGCGTTATTATTCAGAAAAAAGAGTGTTATTATGCTAATTGATATACTCTTGTTTTTTTGCCTTAAATTAATCTTTTTGTTAACAATTTCTTTTTAAAAAAATTAAAGTTTCTTTTTTAAAATTATCATTAAATTTTAAAATAACAATACCATAATACAGCTTAATTCTATTGGTTGAAAAAATCAACTATATCAATACCCAAATTAACAACACGATAGAAATTCTCCAAGAAGAATACCAAGCACATAAATTTTCGAAATTGAAGCCAAGATTAATAGTAAAGTAGTGATGCTCATGCAGCACAGAAAACTCCAACATTGGGACCAAATCATGCGACTGCACGTACTACGTGAATCATGGAGCACTCTGCAATATTTATGATTCTAGTTGCGAATAATAATACATCTTTAAAATAACTCTTTTTTATGGTAGCGTGGAACTCGCTAGCTTTGGTTAGCAATAGCAGCGTAACATGTTACACATGAGTGCATCATGTGATGTGTGAGTGAAACCCGTCAGCATATTTGTGAAATCCGACTGTTTTATTGATTCGATTGAAGTAGTGACCTAGGAGTTCATATGCTAGATTAGTAATTCATTCGATTTAATTTTATATACATTAAAATTTTAAAATTATATTTTTTTTACCGGTCAATATTAATTGTTAAATATAAATTTTTTTAATGGATCTATTACTTCTTTTTCATTCCTTTCTTTCCTTTCTTTTTCTTTTATCACTCAACTAATCTTATATCTCTAAAATTTTAAAATTATATATATTATAAATATATAATTATCATTATTTAAATAATAAAAATTTATTCATACTCTAAAATTTAAAATAATAATCTAAAATCTATTCTTTTAAATCAAAATTATTTTATTTAAAAAAAAAGTCTAATTTTTTTCTTACAATTTGATCGGTACCGAGTCAATCGGGGTCCCATAACCTACCTGATGTACAGAAGTGAACAAGATCCCTACATATATGGTATAACTTTTGGTCTAAAATTATTGATGTTTAAAGTTAAAGAATATAGATTTTTTCTTTTACGGCAGTTAAAGGATATAGATCGATTAAGAAATATTGCATAAATATAAAATATCAATGTATCTAAAATAATTTTATTTAATATTATATGTAAATATTGTGGTTTGTTGATTGTTGATGTACGTCCCTTTTAAATGAATTGTAACTACATTATTTCCTGTACTAGGAGCATAGATAGAACAAAAATAATTTATGAAACTTTAAGTTTACATAATATCAATAATTTTGAAATAGAAAAACCTTAAACATCAATAATTTTAAAGCAATAATAATAATATCAAAGAATATATAGAAGTCATTTTTTTTAAAGAAAGTTTAAATCAATGTTTTAAAACCCTGATTGGATTGTGAACCGGGAACTGGACCGGGTCGGGTGCATGCTTAGATCAGCTATGCTTTTGGCCCGCTTTCGCCCGTACGACTCGGCCCGGGTTGTGGTCAACCCGCTAACCCGTCAGCCCGCTTCCAGCCGCCTTCCAAGCCTTTGTCGAGTCATCCAGTGTTCCACACTCCAGCAACGTTCCACTCTCCAGCCATCCAGCGTCGCGCCGTCACTTCATCATGCCGTCATGACCTCTGTCCAAGCTTCGTCGCGCCATCGTGACTTCCGTCTTCAGCATTCGTCTTCCATCCAGGCTTCTTCGTGACTCCCATGTTGATAAGTGGTATTGATTGATCTGTTATTTTCTGTGGGAGACTGAGAAAAGAAACGATGCCAGGCCACTATGGTTTTTTCTGCCAATGATTTACAAGAATGGAAAGATTTTTCCAAAGGGCTCAAGGTTCTTCTTCTTGAGAGAGACAACATTTCTGTTGCGAGATATGGTTTTACTTTTTGGATTCCTTCTTTTTGTATTGGCATGTCTCACTTCTTTACTCAGTGGGTAAAGTTGGACCCATCTTTTTATCCTATACTCCTATGGCATCTTGCAAAGCCACGTTGCTTTATAAATTATAATCCTTATATGGTTATTTGCAAAATTGTAGTCTCAGATTTTTGTTGCTCTGTGGAGCCTAAATTTTTTTTAAAACTTTGGTCACTCTTGGTAGCCTAGAAATTTGAAAGAGTGCCCTTTTTTATTTTCTTTTTCCAAAAAGTATCAAATATTATAAATATAAGTTAAATAAAATAATGTTATTCAAGAACAATGTTAAAAAAACAAATTAATATAATCACAAGAAAACACTGACTTTGAATTTGGATATATTTTTTTTAATATTTTGGTATCTAATTATATTCTATGTTATGGAATAATATTAGTTTGTGATTTTTTTATAAATATTTTAAGATATTGTCATGCGAGTTAACCGATTTGACCACTAACTAGGTCATGTGGGTCAATTAGTGACTCATCAGTTCAACCACTGACCGGATCATAAGAGTCAATTAGTGACCCATTGGTTCGACCAGTGACCCAATACCCTAACTGGGTCAATCACCAGATCGATTTTTAAAACACTAGTTTAGATATTTCTGGTTAAAGTAGTTTATAAGTTAGTAAAAAAAAGGATAAATAGTCATTTTTGTCCCTGAATGTGTAAAACGTTGAAAAATTCGTCCCTAAAAGATGAAAATTCAAATTTTTGTCCCCGATAGTGTAAAAAGTGCGACAAATTCATTATTCCGTTAACTTTTTTCCGTTATCATTAATGAAAGTTCTACGTGGCACAGATGAACGAAAATGTCACAAAAATAATTGTCAACATGGTTGCTGACTAGATTTTGGACAAAAATGTGAGTAATTTTCAATTGGACCAAAATGTCAATAATTTTTTTGGCGAAAAAGGTTGATACGTTTTCATTGGACCAAAATGTCATTAAGGATAAATATTTCCTCTTTTTTTATCGTTACAAGCATATTAATAACAATACAATAATCACTTAAAAAATAGGAAAGCAAACATAAGTTAAAAGAAACATAATAATAGCCATAATATTGATTAATAATCATAATTTGTCTGTCACAATAGAAATTATCCAAAATAAATATTTTATCAGTGTACCAAAATAAATATTGTAACAATGTATTAATCATTACAAATTTATCCAAATTATAATAATTAGTCACAATATATTATAAATAAACGACAAATATATCTCATTTCACTTCTTTGTGACTAATTATTATAATTTGGATAAATTTATAATGATTAAGACATTGTTGCAATGTTTATTTTGGAAAGACAAACATATCAATAGATTGTGACTAATTGTTATAATTTGAATAAATTTGTAATGGTTAGTACATTGTTACAATGCTTATTTTGATACATTGGTAGAATATTTATTTTGGATAATTTCTATTGTGATAGACAAATTATGGTTATTAATCAATATTATGGTGGTTATTATGTTTCTTTTAACTTATGCTTGTTTTCCTATTTGTTAAGTGATTATTGTATTGTTATTATTATGCTTGTAATGATAAAAAAAAGAGAAAGGAAAAATTTATCCTGAATGACATTTTGGTCCAATGAAAATGTACTGACATTATTCGTCAAAAAATTAGTGACATTTTGGTCAAATGAAAAATTACGGACATTTTTGTCCAATTGAAAAATACCGACATTTTGGTCCAATGGTAACTTACTGACATTTAGGTCCAATAGAAAATTACTGACATTTTAGTTCAATGGTAACTTATTGACATTTTCGTCCAAAATCTAGTCAGCAGCCATGTTGACAATCATTTTTGTGACATTTTCGTCTCTCTGTGCCACGTAGGCATTTTCATTAACTGTAATGGAAAAAAGTTAACAACAGAATGAATATGTCGCACTTTTTACACTTTCGGAACAAAAATTTGAATTTTCACCTTTCAGAGACAAATTTGTCAGCGCTTTACAATTTAAGGACAAAAATGACTATTTACCAAAAAAAAAAACTTATAAACTCTTCAAGACCCTTACCACATATAGCTGAAAAATTTATTAAGATTAACATAAGGATCTCAGTTCAAAAAGCATTTACAGAAACATTTATAAAGTACTTAATTATCAACGAAATCTTCACGTTTACAGTAGAATTCAAATTCATATGGTAATGAAGTATGAGTTTTATCCTTTGCCTTGATATTTTCTTCTTTATGTTTAAAACTAGTATGGTACCCGTGCGTACGCACGGGTGAAGAGTGTGTGTTGTTTGAGTTTAATAATAAAATCTAATAAATAATATAGATTTATGTGAATAATGATTAAAAATGTTAATAAAAAAATTTTGCATAAATTCTTCTAGTGTTTTATATTATATGTTAATTATATTGTTACAAATTAATTTATACATATAAATATGTTAAATTTAACATATTTGTATGACTAACTATTATTTTGGAATTGTAAATAATTAAAGAATAGTAGATATTTAAAGAATGTGTTGTGATAATTGGACATATAAAGTAAAGAAAGTCGTTGATAAAAAAATATATATTGAAATGATAATATTAAGGTATTTGTATAAGTAGTTTAGTATGATTATAACATAAAGTTGAGCAACCTAAGTAGATGAACATGTGATAGGCAAATGTGAAAATGACTGCGAAGTTTATTTGGGTCAAGCATGAATATTGCTCTTTTCAATTTTTCTCATGGCACCTATAACCATATACTCTATGGCATCATGTTTGATACTAAGGTAGTTTTTTTCATTAAATGTTCTTATTTATTAACATTTTTGTTCTCATGGCAATTCTATTCCGCTTTGTCATGACGAATGATAGTGTAATATAAAAAACAAAATAAACTTTTGAAACCTAAATTCAGAGAATATGATAAATAATTTTTTTTGTTAATAGAGTAGATATTATATAGATGAAGTGATACAAAAAGTAAGAAAAATTATGCATCAGTCATAATATAAAATAATTTGTGTACAATGAAATCAATAAACTTATCATGTACGTCATAATTGAAAATAAATTTGGTATATATACAACTTGCGTATGACGTTGAATTTGTTGATAGCATAACTTTGATAAAAAAAATATGACTTGAAAATGATATTATTTGTTGCTAAACAAAAAAATTTCAGTTATGGACTTAAATTAACTAAAACAACTGAAAAATTTCATGCAAAATGACATCTATTTTGTCCTTTCCGATACACCATGTACGAACAGTGCATTTCCAAAATACTCCCTTCACGGTTACGGATTACCCAATTCGTAATATTTTACGAAATAATTTAAAATAATTGTCCAAGCAGATCTTGAACATGAGACCTTCGCATTATTAATGCAATACTCGAACCAACTGAGCTAATAGGTCAATTATATTAAAAAATAATTAATGTTGATACATATAACACAAAAAAAATTTAATATATATTTAATACACTTATAATTTTTATTACATTTTTTATTTAAAACTATAATTTTTATGATTTTTAGTGTGTATATTTAATACACATATAATGTAAATGAAAATTATATATTGGAAATTATGATGATGAATTACAAAAGTAAAGAAAGTCATTGAAAAAAATATATATTGGAATGATAATATAAAATTATTTTTATAAATAGTTTAGTATGATCATTACATAAGAGAATTTGTGTACGATGAAATCAATAAACTTGTCATGTACGTCATAATTAATTGAAAATGAATTTGGTATATATATAACTTGCGTAAGTGGCTAAATTTGTTGATGACATAACTTTGATCAAACAAAGGTAGGACCATAACTTTGATTAAAAAAAAAGGTAGGACTTCAAAATGACATCATTTGTTGCTAGATAGAATATTTTCAATTATGAACTTAAATTAAAGAAAAACAATTGAAAAACTTTATGCAAAATTAATGTTTTGCTAGTAAATTTTTCACTTGTTTAGCTCTTCTCTTTCAATTTATCCAAGTAATATATTCATTTATCTCTATTTTGTCCTCCATCTTTTCTTCACTTCTGTTTGTGTCAATGCTCACTTTGATAAAGGTCCTATATCGAATTTAATAATTGAACATTTTAGTGGTCCTTTACCCGTTCACCTAAATTTCTACAATAAACATCAATTTCTATTTACTTACTTTTTCTAAACAACTATAATTGAACTATTGATTATAAATAGGAGTAATATTAACAAAAGATAAGTAACAACAACTAAAGATTGTATGTAAAAAAATCATATATGATAAGATAATACCAAACCGATGGAATCAATTGAAAATTTCATATATGAAAAATCATCTCAAAAATGTCATAAATTAAAAAGTAAAATGAGAAATAAAGAAACATACCTAAAAATTTTATTTTGACATTTGATCAAATACATAATTTGCAACCAATAAATCAGTCTAGAACAAAATCAAATAAATATTTTAAAAATTCTCCAATTGTCGTCTATTTTTATAAAGATCCGTTTAATATTTTTTCCATAAAATACGTTAACCGATAGACCATATCAAATAAACTTTTTAATAAATTTAGTTCATATTCACAATATTAGAAAAAAAATTATGAAGGAGAAAAAAAGAAAGAAAACAGTTAGGACAAAACAAAATCAACCAAGAAAATAGGAAATAAGAAAATTGTTCACCTTTTTTGCTACATGTCACTATAAATCATGAACAAATAATGAAGAAGTTGTGGTCACAGTGGCTGGCAAATGCATCTTCAGCGAGGATTGCGATGTTAAATGGTTAATAAAGAAATAAAAAGATATTTCACTGGTTTATCTTTAGAAGAGAAAGAAAATAAATTGAGTGAATGAAGAAGGTAAGAGAAGAGATAGAGAGAGAGAGAGAGAAAAAAAAATGGTGAGAAGACAGAGAACATCAGAGAAGAAAAACATTTAATATTTGAGAAAAGAAAGAAGATGATAAAGGAAGATATTTTAACACACATAACTCTTTAAAAGGTAGTTAAGACAACATATCTAGATTGGAAATATATTTAAAAAACTTCAAGATGTAGCATAGTTTATTAATGACAAAATGAATGTGAAGAAAAAATAAGAGAAAGAAAGAAGTGAAGTCCAATAGTAATTTTTTCTTTTTGTGATAATATACCTTTGTTGAAATTAAGCCATAAGCAATTGATCCACTTAAGGTTTTATCTTTTGTTACGTCTGTGCAAACTTTTCAATAATTAGACTAAGTCAATTGAGATAAAAATCAACAATATTGAGAAATATGAAGAATTTTTTAATTGGCTAGTACGATATCCTGAATATACAGGTAATACCACTGGTTACGCGTTAAAGAGATAAAGTGTGAAAGAGATGAAAGAAATGATATAATGAGTATTTAAGACATAAAAGAAAATATTAATTTACTTATCAAAAAAGGGTGCAATTAGCAAGTCTTAATTTGAAAATATTGGAGTACACTTATAAAAAAGGTGTGCAATTAGAAAGTTTTAATTTCGGAATATTGACGTGCACTTATTAAAAAAGGGGTGAAATTAGCATTTTAATGTCCAATTACCATTTTACCCCTAGTTTTACCAAGTGTCAATCAACTGGAAAGGGTAAAAATGGAATTTCAGAATATTACTTATTAAAAAAGGGGTGCAATTAGTATTTTAATATCCAAGTACCATTTTACCCCTAATTTTGTCAAGTACCAATCAACTGAAAAGGGCAAAAATAGAATTTCATATACCTATTCTTTTCATATAGATATATATAGAGTAGATTAAGTGGTTCCCGTCCAATTCTTGCACATTTCCCACATGTTCATTGTTCGTTCCAATATGCTTTCTACCTACAAATGGTAAAATCAAGATCCCATCTCACTTAGCGAGTGCAGTAGACACATGGAAGAAATAGAAAAAAAAAATAGAATGGAAGGGTTTGTTGGAAATTGTTTAAAGCGAAATATGATTTTGCTGTTACTGTGCTTCACCAACTTGAGCATAGGTTTTGCACAAAATCACATGAAGGGATTTGGAGAGCAGCCACTGGCCAAGATAGCCATTCACAAGACTACTCTCGCGCTCAGCATCTCCGCATCCATTAAAGCATCCCCCCTTGTGCTGGGAACTAAGGTAGCACGTAAATTACTTTTATAATATATAAACCTCTTATTTAGTCCTTTAGAATTACTTAACTCAGTAAGTTGGTTTTTAAAGATTTTTTTAACTAAATAAATTCTTTGAAAATTCTTTTTGTCATTAATAAGTTTAGGCTTTAAAAGATTTTTTTTTTGTCTACAAAATAATCATTTAAAATTGACTTTGTTACCCAACAAGTGTAAGAGTTGACAAAGATCTGAGTTTGATTTCCTTAAAATACATTCTTAGAAGAGAAGAGATAAAAAAAACTTTAAGTATGATTAAGTCCTAGATCAAGGATTATTCTCATAATTAATTCAAATGATCAAAGTTTATGTAGATATTTTGGGATTTCACAAAAGAGTCAAACCCTCTAATAATAGTGGTTACCAAAAGAAAAATTGAATTTATTAATATTTTATATATATTAATTAGATAAACTTCTCCATAAATATTTATAGAAGATAATACGAAGAAAAAATAAAATGAATTTCTCTATAAGTAAAAAATAAAAGTTTAATATGCTCATCAGGGTCCAACCTTGAGATGTGGATCATCCAAAACACATTAGTATGACGTAGTTCTCCTAGTTTGAAATCAAACTTATCTTCAAAAGGATAGATGTAATGACTTAGATGATATCCAATATACATTCAATTTTCTCTTCACTTGTGAGATCCAGACGATCCGGGAGAGATCATCATGACTTATATATAAGTTAATTTATAAAACCTTTTTTATACTAACTTTTCTAAAAGATGATTTTTAATTCATGTATACATAAACTAATTCTAAGTTATAGAGAAGTGTATTTCATTTTTTTTTCTTATTTTAAAAAAAAATTATGATTTCTTTAATCCAAACATAGCCTTAATTCTCATTTATTAATCTTCGAAGGACTAATCTAGTACTACAAAATAGATTTAATTCTTGTGGGTTTAGTTTAGCTACAAAATATTTTAAAAATTAAATTTGTAAAAAAATGTTTAAGAGACTTATTTTGATAAATAAAAAATTTCAAAGAAATAATGTGATATAATTATGTAAACACTGAGATTTACTTTACCGTCTGATTACAGTTATTTACCCTGATTTTGCCTACTTACTGCTGAGAATATGTGAGGTGATTATGGCACCTAGCATTTTCATGTTGTAGTGTTTTTTCCTTTACAACCAACCATCGGTACGTATATGGAAGAAAAAAAAAAATATATATATATATATATATATATATATATATATATATATACAAGTACTTTATCTAACGGGTTTAATTTAATGAATGTAGCTCAGCTAAAAAATGTAAGTTGAGTTTCTAGAAGAAGATTTAGATTAAATCCTGAGAATATATTATTGAAATGAGATAATGAGATTTAATTACTATAAAAAAAATTACTAAGAATTAATCTTATAATCGCCTCAAAATATTAAAACTTATATAAGATTTTTCGATATCTCACTGAAATCAAATGTCCTAATTGCTTAGTGGATATATAGGTACTGTAATCCCCACTCGATACGTTAATCCGACGAGGAAGTGCCAGATCCGTTCCATTGGCACCTGAAGAAAACGAGCCAATGATTGAACTTTCGCAAATGCAATGTTATGTCTCGTGTTTGCTTCTTATGCTCCGTTCTTGTTGCACGACGAACGCGCGAGTGAGAAAGACATTGATGCAACGACGGAGAAGATTAACTTGGAAGTAGGATATTAATTAATTAATGTTGATAAATCATGTTTAATTTTAACTAATAATATTTTAGTATAGTATTACTATTAATAAATAAGTGATATGAGTTTATCATATAACATTTCAGAAAAAGAAAAAAGAAAAAAAAGTTTATCATATAACGTGCCAATTGCGGAAAGATTTATATGGTGACACGCACCCGCGCGGTAATGCACAGGTGTTAAAAGAAAATTAAACATATTATGCCACCGGAATTGTATCCAGTTCTAGCGGTTAAACCTATGTTAGAAAATAAGATTTTTCTTATTATGTATCATAGTATAAAATAAATTATGTATCGTAAATTCAAAATATAATTTGTGTTGAAAAATATTTTTTTATTATAAATTTTACTTATAGTATTATTTATATATTAAAATATTTGTTCACAACTTATATATTCAAAATCAAACACGAGTGTTATTGTGCAAAATCAACACGTAGCATTTGTTGTTTCAAATTTCAGAAAAATAAAATTGATTTGATTTGGAAAATATCATTTCCTTTTTTTTTATTTGTATGAACTTGAGATCATTTTATTTTTGTTTGGTTTAATTAATATTACGTGTAGGCTTTAGCCTCAGTAATTGATTTATAGTATTTAGAGTTGTGGACATTGTTGGTTATGTATGTTGCAGGGTGAGGATACTGAATGGGTAACTGTAGAGCTAGAGTCCCCAATGCCATCTGTTGATGATTGGGTCGGAGTTTTTTCTCCAGCAAACTTCAAGTAATGTGCCACTATCTTTGTCACAAGGAATGCATATTTAACATTCGTTATACATGAAAAATACCAACAACACGTTTAGTTTGTGAAAAAAAAAATTGAGTTTAATTAAAATGTAATTATATTTGAATTAAGAATTAATTTTATAACTGATCTAAAAGATTGAAGTTTATAAGAAAAGCTAGAGATCTCACCTGAGAACCTAATTATAATAGTTAAAAAAAGGAAATTATACATCGAAGGAAAGTCTATAAAAGAAAAGTACATTACATTTGCTAGTATCTTTAGTTATATAAAGTTAACTGAAATACCTTGTAAAAAGTGGACATTCATCCCAACAATAAAAATTTCATGGTGTTATGGTGTTGAGTAAAATTTTTGTCAAGGTAATAAGCTAGGAACATATCACATTTATTGTTGAAACAAACTAAAGGAAGTCTTTTTCTTACATCACAGTTCAGCAACATGTCCTGACACTGACGGCATTGGCTGGGTAGAGGAACCATACATATGCACAGCCCCAATAAAGGTAAATGCAATTCTGCAGGATTAACTTGTAGATATGAATCAACAATTTAGCAACGGGAATTTCTCATGTTAATTATTTGAATCTTTGTATTAGTACAAGTATGCCAACCATTCTAATTCGAAATATACGAAGACTGGGAAAGCTATTTTGAAGTTCCAGTTGATCAATCAACGTGCAGATTTCTCCTTTGGACTATTTTCAGGAGGATTATCTGATGTAAGTTGTATTTTCTAATCCTATGTTGGATATCTCCAACTTCTTTTTTATTTTTATTTTATCTACACTACTAAAGTATGCCAATGTTAAGTTCTTTTGCTTTAATATTTCATGAAAAATAGCATCATACACTAATGCTCTTAGTATGAAAAGGGCCTGTTTTCATTCAGAACCAAATCATTCAATCATAAGCTGATATTATTTATCTGATTGAGCATTGCAGCCAAGACTTGTGGCAGTTTCCAATTCCATGTCATTTGCAAATCCTAAAGCACCTGTGTATCCGCGCCTTGCTCTAGGAAAGTCTTGGGATGAAGTAAGTTTATTAATATTTGCTAGAGACCCTTATGTTTGTCCAATTAAATGTATTCACAACAAAATTATTCTAATATTAAGACCACTTTTAAGAACAATTTTACAAGAATTTTTATCTAATGCAGATGACAGTTACATGGACAAGTGGATATGACATAGATGAAGCTGTGCCTTTTGTTGAATGGGGTGTCAAGGGAGGAAAGCAAGGACGATCTCCTGCTGGAACATTGACATTTAATCGTAACAGCATGTGTGGTATGAAATATTTCCATGGCTTAGGATTGAACTAGATTGGCTTTTTTTATTAGAAAGTGTGAGTTTTTATTGTAAACTCGCTGTGTAATGGAAAAATGTTTAATTCAAAAGCACACTATTACTCTCACAATGATAACAACAACAAAAGTCTTATCTCGCTAGGTGACGTAAGTTGCATGGATCACACGATGCAATTAGACACAGTGAAAGATCAAATTTTCAAGAATATTATTCACCATGAGATTCCTCTATATAATTTATCCCAATGTCCTTCTTGATCTCTTGTCCCTTTTTTCAAAGGGCTGAAAACTATGAAATTTACTCTCCTATAACCTTCTTTACACATAATCAAATTACGTTAACCTATTTGCACATAATCAAGTTACACCAATGTTTTCTTGTATACAATAATTTTGTATTATATCTTGTGTGACGACCATTCATCTTAAGAATCTCATTAATGTCACTCCTAATTTTTTTTCTTGTGTCCCTTTAAAGCCCAACCATACAGTATAGTTAGGAAGCATAGTAACTCGCTACAATAGATTCGCTACTTATTAGATTTATTGAAAATGAATATCAATGCACCAGAGATTGATAGTGAGCAATTAATTTAGATATGCAGCCTAATGAGGATATTTTATTATTCTAAAGGTGACCCTGCACGAACTGTTGGCTGGCGTGACCCTGGTTTTATACACACAAGTTTCTTAAAAGAACTGTGGCCAAATGTTAGGTATGTACGAAACTATGCTTTTATGTTTATGACACTGTGATGAGTTTCTGTATTTTTTTTCTGAAGGGTTTTGTTTTCCTCTTCTCAGGTACACTTACAGGTTGGGGCATATGCTGTCTGACGGTTCTTACGTGTGGAGTAAGAAGTATTCTTTCAAGGCATCACCATATCCTGGACAGAACTCTTTGCAACGTGTTATCATATTTGGTGACATGGGAAAGGTAGTATTCACAAAGAAAATGCCTCTAGTATTCCCAAAGAAAATATTGAATGAAAGCTCAAATTTTAGGCATGATTAATAAAATGGGGAATATTTAATTTATTTTTTGTTTGCATGTCCTTTAGGCTGAGCGTGATGGTTCAAATGAATATGCTGATTATCAACCGGGTTCTCTCAACACCACAGACCAACTCATAAAGGATTTGGACAATTATGACATTGTTTTCCACATAGGAGATATGCCTTATGCAAATGGATACATCTCACAGTGGGACCAATTCACAGCTCAAGTGCAAGAAATTTCGTCAACAGTACCATACATGATAGCAAGGTTCTTTTGATTGCAATCATTTTTATGCATTGACATTTAAATCGAGTTTTACATCTTATAAGGATGAAAATATCTGGTTCATTCATACTGCAGTGGAAATCATGAACGTGACTGGCCAAACACAGGATCATTTTATGATACTCCAGATTCAGGTGGAGAATGTGGAGTTCCTGCAGAAACTATGTATTATTTTCCTGCTGAGAATAGAGCCAAGTTCTGGTATGTTACACTAATCAAAATGCAAACCATGATACGTTTGACTTTATTAAATCAGATTTTCTTCTCTAATTTTAGCTTGTCATTTCGCTTTGTCCTAGATTGTTAATTTTACCTTCATTAATTGTTACCAATTCAGTATTTTTAATAACTTCATCTTATCTACAAAAGACACCTATTCATCCATATACTTCATAATGCAATTTTTAGCTTTGGCAACTACAAAAATAAAACATTCTTTTCTACTTTTGGATGGTAACAATTAGTACGCAAACTACAATAAGCGATGAACATTGCAAATATGCAGGTATAAAGCAGACTATGGCCTGTTTCGTTTCTGCATAGCAGATAGTGAGCACGATTGGAGAGAAGGATCAGAACAATACAAATTCATTGAGCATTGTCTTGCAACTGTAGATAGAAAGCATCAACCATGGCTAATCTTTTCGGCTCATCGCCCCCTTGGCTACTCGTCTAATGATTGGTATGGCAAGGAAGGCTCATTTGAAGAGCCAATGGGAAGGGAAAGTTTGCAGAAGCTTTGGCAAAAGTACAAAGTAGACATTGCATTTTATGGTCATGTCCATAACTATGAAAGAATATGTCCCATTTATCAGGTATGCATATATGATGACTAGCTAGATATAATGTTTCTCATTTCAATTCAGCAACATTATTTTTCTAATTATCCAAATGCACATGATGCAGAATCAATGTGTGAATCAAGAAAAACATCATTACTCAGGCACTGTGAATGGAACAATTCATGTGGTTGTTGGTGGTGGGGGAAGTCACTTGTCAAACTTCGCACCATCACCCCCTATTTGGAGTCTTTACAGGGATCTCGACTATGGGTTTGGCAAATTGACTGCATTCAATCATTCATATCTCTTGTTTGAGTACAAGAGAAGTAGTGATGGAAAGGTCTATGATTCCTTTACCATTTCAAGAAACTACAGAGATGTTTTGGCCTGTGTGCACGATGGTTGTGAGAAAACCACTCTAGCATCCTGAGTCATGTCTCTGTGTAGACCCGATATGGACTTGAAATGAAATAAAATAATGTCCAAATAAATAAACGTTAGATACATATCAAAGATGACATGATTCTGATTATGTGGACAATGTGAATTCTAAAAACTACGTTAGATACATATCAAAGATGACATGATTCTGATCATGTGGACAATGTGAATTCTAAAAACTATGTCGCTGCATGGCTAAGCATTGTTGTTAAATGGAGGTGCCACGGTTGAATGGCCTGGCGGATCTTTTGCCAACTGCCATATCTAAGTTGTGAAGGAAGGCTTACTCTGGCAGCACCATAGGCCACAATGGCGGGTTTATATGACGGAATTTTGGTCATGCACCGTTGATAGCACTGGCTAAGATTATAAAATATAATATTAACATGAAATCACATTAATTAGAATAAACGCATCAATGTTTCATAATTCAACTCTAATTATAGTGAAAAATAATGAAATATTATTATTTATCTAACCATTGTAGTATATTAGTAAAAAATATATAAAAAAAACAACTGAAAAACACGAGTTAGAAGTATTCTATAGAATTAGACAAGTATCCGATATGTCTCAATCAAGACGGCTTCGAGCATGTGTCAATCAAATAGATCCTGCACCGTGTGAAAGAATTTTCAGTCGTTGGATACAAACTTCTAAAAAGGAAAGGCGGAGATTGAATGTGACAAACTGATATCAATCATAGGGGATCCTTTTTATAACTAGAGGGAACTAAAGAGTTGGGTGTGGCCACAGATCTGTTGGGTGCGACAACCATGGCTACAGATCCCCATATGTGCACGTGCTCCCATCTGGGTTGAAGAAATTTCTTTTACAGTCACAATAGGTATGACTATTTCAAGTCTCTGCCTCAGCACGTGTGGTAGCTATCAATCTTCTTAATCCCCAATATAAATTATGGAAGCCTTCACAGAAATAAACATCCTAGTGAACCAAAAATTTAAGGTGAAAAATCTTAACATTGCGCTCAGGATAAAAAACTGATGCAACCCATAATGAATTCCTTGTCAACCATCCATATCAACATCACAAGCTTTGCTTTCTTGATCAACTGGTAAACTGACAGATTCCAGCAGACCATCAATTCTGAGGGGAGTGTGTCGAACACTGTGTTGGAACATAACCTGAAATTGTAAAATCGCAGCATTGTTGTAAACAAAACCTCCAAAAACAATGAATGATGAGCACACTGATTAACAAGCAAAATAAGCAAACTAATTTGATAAAATTCTCACTCTCTCCCGCATTTCCAATCTGGGCACTTACAGGGTCAGCCCCACATGAATATTAGAAAAAAGAACAAGCAACAAAAAAAAAATCAATTCCATCAATTCTTCTCAGGAAACTGTCATTTTCTTTTGCAGAGAATTGAGAAATCCTACCAAAACTTCTAGCTAAATTACCATTGTGTAGTACACAGCAGTTTCCATAATCCATAAGATAAATTAGAGGCATCATGTTTAGCGTATATGGTTAGAAAGAAATGCTAGAACTTTCACTGGTCGAGCAATGCTTTTGGAGTTCATTTGGGATAGTTTTTTCACTTAGCTTTCTTGCGATATTCTGCTAAAGGTATTTTAAGGAGGCCTATCTTTGGTTGATCTGCAGAGAGATTGGCATGCAGTATTGCATGTTTCATGCTCTTAGTTTGTTTTTCTCCTTTTTGTCTTGGTTTCGTTTTTGAAGATACTCTATCCTCTGGCATTTGTATCTCATTTCTTTCTTAATAAATTGTGTATTAAAAAGAAAACTAAAGGAATCATCACAAGTCATGTCAAAAGGTTGAAGAAATGACTTCCTTTTGAAAGATCATAGCAATAACAGAAAAATCAAAAGGCACTTGTGAAATAGAATAAACCAAATATAAATTAAACCACTGACTAATTCTCCACCCATAAAGCATTTAAATCAAAACACATGCTAGTTATTTTTTATAAGGAAAATCCCCGAAAATACTAATTATTAGAGTGAAGGTAGTAAATAGAATCTACCCTAAAATCAATGGTACGTCTAATCCTAATACAATTATATCAGACCAAACTACCAATTTGGTCATCCAAAGTCCAAGTCTTCCAAAGATTAAAAGTGAATCAGAATAGTTCTTCTGTCAACCAAACTACCATGCATCACAATAAAGATAAATTTGATGTGATTTTAATCTTTTGAATAGATATTCAATGTCAAAATCTTTAAATTGATATTTAAGTAAATCTTTGCCTTCTTTGGACCACTCAATTGGTAGTTCTTTGGACCACTCAATTGGTAGTTCAGTGAATTATATTCCCTTCAAATTGTTTCCATTAACATTCTTACATTTTCCACATGCATACAATCCATCCAGAGTAAAATTTTAGTCTTATAAATGAAAGGGGAAGTCACAAAAACTTTAGAGCTTTGCTGAAATATTCCCTTACTACCTTAGATAAACTATCAGCAGACGCACGAGCTTGATTGGCCTTGCCAAGATAATGTAGATCAGCTTTCTCAAGCTTCCCATCCATCAAAACTAATCCTCCCTCTCCAATTGAAAACCGTAGAAGACATCCTGAATGCAGCCCTGACTGCAAAATTAAAGAAAGTTACATAATTGCTAAATTTCATGACAGGAACTCTATCATACTAACCCATCAAGAATTAATATTTCTCAACCAACCATTTTTATCAGTTCAGTGCTGTAAAAAACATCAATTTCCTAGAAACAATGTGAGATTATATAGTGGTGGAAACTTTCAATTAAATGAGCCTCACAAGTCAATACTAGATTAAGCATAGGATGCCAATTTACAATAATAGAGACCTCTTCCAAACAAACCTGTTGTATAAAGCTTCCATCTAAACAGCCAAATACCATAGGAGGATCATCCGAGGTAGTCAGTTTTCCATCGTCTTGAAGCTCCAAAACCACCTGTTTGGAAATCCAGGGAAACTCATTAAGCAATATCACATATTAAGCCAGGGAAACCCATTAATCCAACCGATAAATCTAAAATTCACATAAAGTAGATCAAGTCTACAAGTATGACTAAGCCCCTGATTGAGACTTAGTCCCATAGATAACCCAAAACACTGAAGCTTGTAGAAATACCTCAAGATTCTATCAGAGAGTCAAAGGCCTCAAAAAAAATTCTATGAACTATCGTACAATTTGAAAACTAAATGATATTTTATCTCACCACTTTAGTTTAACAAATAATGTTATTCAAAATATAAGTAAATTTCTATTGTTAACTACATATTTAACAACATTGTAAATATCTAAAATTTGATATAAATAATCATCAAAATTGATCTTTTTATAATACAGTTACTCTTTAAAGTTGGATTTATGTAATTTATTTTTATAACAAAGTTATTGAAAGTATTACTTTACAAAATTTGATATCTACCATCAATTGATCTTATCCCTACACACCTACCCTAGTCCACATGACTTTCTTCATTGTAGGGTGGTGGGTTTGAGGAGGGTCAAGTGCACTGCCTCATGTTCTACATAGTCAGTATCAAAATAACTACCTTCCACAATCAGTTCTGAATTAAAAAGGGTAATGCTTCCTTAACTAGTATTTCCTACGGTCCTACCTATGTCATAATGCCCTAAATTATGCCTTGCCAAAACCTCTAGAGATGCAGATTAAGAAAATACATATTTCATTAATAAAAAGGGCGGCAAACTAATGCCCACTGCTCCCCCCTGGTGGAGTCTAAGGAGGACAGATGTACAAAATCTTACCCCACAAACAGAGAGGTTGTTTCCATGCTTTGAACTCATGACCTCCAAAGGCAGTAACTTTACTGCTGTGTAAAGGCTAACACAATTAAATCCAAATTTTATGAAGCCAAGCAATTATATAATCCTCTTTTTCATCTCATATTTGACCATGCAAAAGACATCAATGTGCACCACAAAACCACTTATCAATCTATACCTTTGAAAACTAAGTTACAAGAACATTGATTATAATTATGCTTTTTTAATAAAAATGTTTTAAAGTCTTTAAAAAAAAATTTGTTGAGATTCTAACCCCTGTTGGTACATCCATTATAATTTTTTAATTATGGAGAACCAATGCAACTTGGTTAAAAAGGCATAATAGCCAGCCAATGTTTAGCATTCATATGTTCATAACATAATGGTAACTTCTGTTCTAAAAAGAAGGAAACGGGGAAAAGATGCAAACTTTAAACAAATTGAACTTAGAAGATGGTCAGAAGCTGCTATGAAATGTGGGCGAGTTTCTCCTATTTCTTTCATAACAAGATATATCTCAACAAACAAGATGCTACAAGAAAAAAAAAATAATGTGTACATATGTTCAAACACAGTATTTTCTCTATATGACCTTGTCAGAGCAACCATTAGGAGTTATCCACTTGGGCTTTTCTCTTTCTTTCATTTTTTTTCTTTTTTCCTTAAAGCAAACAGATACAGACTTGCTTCAAAACCATGATTGGGCAATTTTCTTAGACAGTAGATGGATGCAATGAACATGAAGCAAAAAAAAATGATACATGAAGTGCCTAACAAGGGGAACCAGTAATTCATACATACACTTCTCAATCCCAAGGGCCAGAAATCCTCAAAAGCAAACAACGGAAATACAGGCAGTAAAGAAAAGGCATGGAAAGCAAAGCAATGAACAATAAGACTTTTAAAGGAAGCAAGGGAAAAACCTGCTGTTGGTTTGGAACCTGTCCTTTACTGTCTGTGTCCAAAACATATTGACTACAGTTCTCATCCTTCCAAACTAATGCTAACGGCGTAATTCCTGCCTGATAGTGAGCATGCCTAAAGAAGACATCAAATCAAAAGAATCAACTCAAAATAAAAACCCAGACAAATGAAAACAGCAAGCAGATTTATCAACTGAAACCTCACTAGACACAACAAGTAATACGGAAAACAAGAACTATAGCATAAGTTGAAAACACTACAGTTCTAAACAATTATGCAAAACAATCATATTCGCACTAGAAGAACACACTCGCCAGCGACCCCAAAAGTTCGGTATGAACTCAACAGCAGCATGAAAACATCCATTAGCTTAGCACTTTTTGCTGTATATGAAAGAAAGAGTAACTAATTACTTGTTATAAAAAAGAAGACCGTCTTTGACATAAGGCACTGGTGCTGAATAAGCAGCATAGAGACCATTCGAGTCACAATTAAACACCGGAACCAAACTAAAACTATACTTGTGATAATACGAGGGAGGTTCAAAGGCGTCAGTTTCTGAAAGCTTCGAGGTCAGCCAGAAGAATCTAAACTCCGCAGTGCAATCAGACAGAGGGTAACCCCGCCAACAAACCATGTCAATAACGTAATAAGTTTGATCCGCCTGTGCCACCCCAAAAATCACACACAAAGCAAAACACACCAACGTTAAAAAAAAAATATGACATCCATTCGAATAACCTAGAAAAGTAGCAAGTTCAGACCTCGTGAAAGATGCAGTCCAATATAGAGTAAGAGGGGTCCTTCTTCCTTGCCCCGCTCGGCAAGGCGGAGGGAAACCGATGCAGAACGGCACCGTTCCGCAGACGGCTTATCGTCGTTCCGTTGCACGAAACGACGAAACACCGTTTCCCGGAAGGGCGAGCGAAGACGAACCTGAAAACGATAGAAAACGGAGTTTGTTTAGGTTAATGTGGAAGCTGTAGCGAAGCAGAGAGAGAGTTTCGAGGAAATTGAGGTTAGGAAGGAAAAAAGGACCAGTCTTGGGCGAGGTTGCTGGGAATGTCGATCATCCACTCGGGGAGCATGAGCTGCTTCGCGAACCACTTACGAGCTTCCGCGGCTTTCAGCTTCGACGCTCCGATGACGTCGAGGCTCTCGTAGCCGGAATCAGAACCGGCTTCGAATTCCGCGAGTTCGAGTTCGGGTTCGGGTTTTGGTTCGGATTCTGGTTCGGAGGATTGGGGTGGGAGAGAGAGTGCGGTGGAGGCCAAGAAGCGCGCGTGGCGCTGGGCGTCTTGGCGATTCTGTGCCTGGCGGAGAAGAGACTGTTCCCTGCGCCGCTCTTGATCGGAGATCGCCGGTCGCTTGAACGGACGGCGGAGATCGTGCGGTGCCATGGCACAGTTCAGCTCGTCGTTTTCTTGGTTAGCCTGAATTCAAGACGGTCTCAGGAATTTATGGTAACTCACGCATCAATTCAGCGCCTGGTTTGATTTTGAAAGTTAAAGAAGAGAGATATTTAGTGGATAAAGAAATCGAAGACCGACTCAATAATGGGCCGGGCCACCTTGTTCGTCTTATGGGCCTTGAGTTTTAACCAGGGACCAAATCGCAAGGGTTTAACTTCCTACACCAGCAACATTCCTTATACACCCAGCAGTCAATAGTGGAATACCGAAAATACCCATATTAAAATGGTGATTTATACAGACGCTTGAAGCATTTCTAATACACCCAGCACTTATATCTTCTTCTCCACGCCCTCTGCCCAGCCACGTTCGCCTTCTCCCCAGACGCACCCGCCATTGATATTGATCAACGAAGAAGGAAGCTAAGACCAACAGAAGTTGGAACTCCATTTCCGTTACGTTAATTTGAAATATGAATGGGCGTTGATGGCTACGGATACACAATCCGTAAGAAGCAAATTGTTGGAACTCCGTATGCATACGGATTGACAATCCGTAAGATCCATACGGATTGGCAATCCGTAAGAGTCATACGGATTGCCAATCCATATGACTCATACGGATTGCTGATCCGTATGAGTCATATGGATCGGCGATCCATATGACTCTTACGGATTGCCGATCCGTATGAGTCATATGGATTGCCAATCCATATGACTCTTACGGATTGCCAATCCGTATAGATCTTACGGATCAACAATCCGTATGAGTCATATGGATTGCCAATCCATATGACTCTTACGGATTGTCAATCCGTATGGTTTCTGCTATAGTGATCACGTTGCAGAACTTACCTCTGACAACGGCAGCGGCCAATGCAAGCTCCACTAATGCTAACCACAACCTCCACAAGCAAACCAACAACGCAAGACTCACCAACACGCAGCCAAGAAGCAACAGCGAAGAGGCAACGAAGAAGTAGAAAAGAAGAAGCGCATGGAAGAAAATGGAAGAAAAAGCTGGTCCAAAATCTGCTGGGTGTATGTTAAAAAGTAACAAGGGCATTATTGTCATTTTTTTAAATTGCTGGGTGTATAAGCAATTTGCCTGGTGTAGGAAGTTAACCCCAAATCGCAATATTCACTAATTTTTCTGTATCATACTCCGACTTGGTGGTGGTGGTGGTCATTTGCCAGTGCTGGTAAGGGCAAATTCGAAAGAATCTATTGAATACATTCTTCAAGCACTTTGGAGAACACGAAAAACTGGTCTTGGTACTACCGAACGATGCATCATCTAGGAAATGCTCCAGCTTCAAAATGAATCTGATCTTGACCCAGTAATGTTTCTCTCTTTTTAATAGGGAAACTTTTTTGCTTTATTCATGACCCAGTAGTAGAGTTTTCCTTAGAAGATTTATTATGGAAAATATTATCATTTTTAAGTTTTAACACTATCTGCAGCTTCTGGTTTGCCTCCGAATGTTAATCAGGAGGTGTGTTTATGAGAACACTAGCAAGGAGGATATCCCAAAGCTGTTCCCCAGTGAAGTTGTGCCTGAATTGCAAAAACTGTTGACGCTTTTGTTGTACAAGTTTCAGCAAGAGTGGCAAGAAGATGTGATGAAAGATCAGGTCAACTATTTTACTGCATATTTTGCGAATGTGATTGTGAACTCAATTGAGTTCTTTAATCTGAGATTGAACGTTTGAACTGTATTATATGCAGAATATTCTGCCTCGACTAAAGGCTATGACATGGAATATGGTAAATCTGGATAAAGAATCAGCAGACCCTGCAGCTGTTATCAATCTGAAGGTAAACACCAAGACTGTCCATCAATGTGCATATTTATGTGTTCCGAGTTCTGACTTTATTTTTATGTGTTCAATGTAAAATGATCAAATGCGGTTTTATGTAATTCTATAGCTTTAACTGCATCCTTTTCAGCTACAAAATGATGCTCAATTTAACTCGGGAGAGCAAGATGTGAAGTTCCAGTTGGGTACAGATTCTATAGATATGATGCTGAAAGCCATGCACTGTATTAAAGACCAGTTTTCTACTGTGGTAAACACTATGTTGAAGTTTGTTCTTTTATCCAGATTGAATTTTTATACTTATATTTGGCTGTGTGGTTTTCTAATGAGCTAGTTATATGCTGTCAGGATGAGGCACTGAATGGGCATTAGTACCAGTAAACCAATGGAGTTTCTTACAAGATGTTTTACAAATGAATGGTATGCTTGACTAAATTGCTGCCTTTTGCTTTTAGATTTACCCAGTATGCTTCTTACTGAACAAAGTTGGCTAAATTTAACAGGCAGAAGTAACCTGTATTTGAGATTTTAACTTACGCTTGGTATATGATTTGTATCATGAGTTTACTTTTGTCAAATTGCATTTTCTTCTCATGGGGCTGTCTTATAATATGGTCTTCCTGCATGTATAAGAGAATGAGAGGATATTGATTTGGCTTGTTGGTTTGAATAGGACAGTTGAGCTAATTATGGTTCAATTAACTGGTCTCGTATCAACAAAGCCTTATCTTACTGGATGGAGAAGGCATGAAATTATTTAATAGAACAGCAATTTTGAATTTAAAAGGGGAATTTTATTGAATCCAACAGCACACTGTTTTAGATACAAATCTGGAGCCGAGGTTCCTACAGAGTTCTTCAATACTCTTAAGAACTAACTTACATCTTATAAAATTACTACTATTTGCAGAATATAACTAGATAGAGACACAACTCTCCCCTCTCACAATAACTGCCTTGCAAAGCAATTCCTTTCTACAATAACTTCTAGCATTTTATTTCTACAAAATAACCATTCTACATAGCAGTTCCTCAGACCTTATGGGTCTTTCTGGAGTAAGCCTTCCATACGGCTAGTTTACTAGGAGTCTAGGACTTGGATCCAGTAATTGGTCCTCCTCTAAGCCAACAAAGTCTGAGTTTCTATCATTAATCTGGAGTTACAATTTCATATTTGAACTTTTCTTCTATGGAGCATGGGAAGGTGGGACTTGGGAGACTGGTGGTTTTTATTGTTGGGGGAGGGACCATGTTGTGTCATGTTAACTAAGAAAATAGAGGAGGAAAGGAAATGGATGTTTGCTGTGTTGGGAATAGGACTGCTACCACTCTCTACCATATGGAAACCTCAACCACTGTGAAGCCATTTTTCCATTTTGGGTTCACAATTCCCTAATTTGTCGCTCTTGTATGTTTTATAGCTCATAGCACAATGTAATGCCAGCGAAATATTGCAGTTGAAGTTTATTTCATGTCTGATACATAAAGCTGATGGTGATTTCAGTTTGATATGAATTTTGGAAATTTGTTTTGATTTTCTCTGGTATAGCAGGAGAACATAGATGAAACCCAGGCAGGGGGAATCAAAACTCGATCAATCTTTGGTGGAGAGATGTGTTATCATTCGGGCTAAAGCCTCAACTGACCAGATCATTTAGTATTCTTTATTTGTAAAAGAAAAACTGTTAATAGTCACGCTTTTAGGATCAGAAAATTCCAGTGAAACTAGTTAAACTTATAGATTAATGGATTGAGCAGTTTCTTTTTCCAAATAAGAAACTCCTCTGGTCATGGATGTGACAACCTGATATGTAACTTTAGGCGAGTTGGTTTTTCACTTGTTCTTCCTTTGTTTTCTCAACTGAACTGGTGCAAACACAAGCATGATGCTTGCACATCCATTGTGGATGACTTTGCAAGTGCAAAACATAATGTGCATTGGATTACTCGTTTAAAACTTGGAGCATAAGTTGCAAATGTTTTAAACAAATTGTTGAGTATATATTTCCTTTTTGTTACACGTTGGCATCATTTTTACCTTTAATTAGGTTGTTCCAAACTAACACACAAGAAGAATTGACTGAATTGTGATAGGCTACCAAATGTTGGTATTCTTGGGCACCATATTGTGGGTCGTTAAGTTCCCTGGCTCTTAATTGCAGAGTAGCATTTCAACACTAGTGAGATTAAGAACCAACTTGTTCAAAAGAAAAATGCAACCAAAACTCCCGATTATTATGTAAAAATTTACACAAAATTTCACATTTCACAGTTTCACCTGCATTAATACGAGAGCTAGTAACTAGCAAAGTACTAAGTGCTTATGTTACAAAGGCCCTAAGATCTTGTCATCAGCTCTTATGAGAGAAACACACATCAATTTGTTACTGATGGAATAGAAGTTATTCTTCCTGGATGCATGTCAAACCCTGCTGTTTGGAGGCATCGGGAGAACCCCATCAAAGAAATCACCAAAATAGCCACGGGGTTCATGTACTAGCCTTGATATGATATCTCTGAGTGTGATTAGTCCTTCCAGATTCCCTTCATTGTCAGTAACGTAGACCCTATGATTCTTCTCATGGTCAAGCAGTTGAATCAATTCTTTGATTGTGCAATCCTTATTGCATGTAATCAGTTCACCTGACATTGGAAAGGCCCCTTCATGCTTCTCTAAGTAGCTTCTAACGGCTGTCAGGAAGTCTTTTGCTGTAATAGATCTGTCATAGTGTGTGAATATATAGTTAGTATGTAACGGATAAAACAGAAAGAAAAAAAAGATGGTAGTGCTGTATAAAGAAGTTCTTATTTATCAGTTGAAATGTGATGACAAACCTATAATCATGGTAGATTTCAGGAGCAGTTAGGAGGAATTGAACATCTTGCAGGCTTATGTTACCAATTGCCCTGCTGCCACCCCTTTCCATCACTGGCAACCCTCCAATCCTCTTTTTCCTCATCAGCTTAAATGCTTGAAGCACTGGTTCATCCTCATAAACCTGAAAACAAGGAAACCCATCTATTACTAAAGATTAATGAGCTACTTGAATGGGGAAAAGGAAATAAATAGTAGCATTAGCCATATATTTTAAAGTGCAGTAGTTATAAGCTTAATAAAACATCTGGGAAACTTTGCTTTAGAATTTTGAGAATCCATTGTCATACTTGACATATTTCAATGCATTGAGAAGCTTGATGCATACCATATTATAACGAAGTAGATGGATGTATGCACTTATGCCTATACAACACATGACACATGCAAGAAAGGAGGTGTCTTGTGAGGGTTTAAGGCATAATGGATTATAGTTGGTATGCTGTGGTAATTGGCATATTGTGAGAAACCTTAATGTTAGAATAGTTGTAAAGTATTGAGGTTTTGTTCATTATATCTGAGAGTTATGTCAATAACCTTTTGTGTTGTAGCAGACGCATTGCAATATGGAAGGGCTTCATCATTATATAAGGTGAGGTATAAGCTGATGTACATTATTTCCCACCATGATGCAGAAATTCAACTTAAGATAGTTACCCACCTTGATAATATGATTTGGTGTCACCAAGGGAAGACCAACTTCAGACAGTTTCTTGGTTCCCCAACTCTCAAACCACTGAAGACCAGCACATTCTGCCAACATGTGAATTACAGAAGACTGTGTAATAATGTTGTCAATTCGACCTGCACCCAAGTCCACCACAGGAATACTCTTCATCTTGTACTTGGAAAGCAGCAAAAGCATGGTCAAAAATGAGTTTGATCTCTCCAAAGCGAGAAATGGGGCCCAACGGAATGACCCTGAAATGTCACGAACCTGTTTGGTAAAGCATTAGCTACTGACAATTAAATAAGATCAAATCAAACTAAGTGAACAGCTGCAACAAGAGCCAATTAAAACAAAATAACTTCTTAGTTTACACTGATATGGCCAACATACAACCTTGGTATTCTTATATAGTTGAGAAGAAGTCAGATCCTCGAAAAAATTGCCTGAAGTTGTTGCAGCAGATACAACGCCTAATGCTTCATAAGTTACTCCATTAACTGCAGCCGTATTAGCAGCTCCACTGGATGGACTCCTTGGAGATGTGGGTTCAGACTGTCAACAGCATTGATGGTCATATTGTAAAAGTGTGAAAAAAGCACCCACAAAAATCACTTAACATCAACCATGTAACATCATTTTTCAAATAGTGAACATTTACCATGTAATTAACAATCAAATCAACCTTCTACCCGGAATCCAGAAACAAAATTCACATCACCCCACCAGGATATTGAATTAACGGTAAACATGATACTTGTACTAGATTCAATTAGACGGTCTTTTTAACATGATTTTACATTCTCTACCAAATTTCTCACTTCTGGACTTTTTTAAAATAACCCCACAATATGCTATACATACATCATTTTTCATATAACGAAGTTTTGTCTTTGTGGGAGATGGGATAGGAGGAAGCTTGACACCAAAGCAGGTAACTAATTAATCAAATTCAGATGCCAACCTGATGCAGAATCCAAACAACAATTCCAGCAAACTCAACTATTCCTATATATCTGTCAATCCAACTAGCATCTTCGGGTGCATCTACATCCACCACAGGTGCACTGAGAATGCGGTGTTCTGCAAGTAGTTTTACTGCCTCGGCTAGGGTGGCATCTGATTTTATCTCAATTTCTGAACACCCAAAATTATAACAAAAAAAGAATAGTTACATTCTGAAGCTGAAACTGAAAAGAGACATAGAAGGGGCATATCATAACAGATACTAGGGTGAGAAGAAATAAATGTTCTCTTCATTCACCAAGTCAACTTATAACTATTAACCCAAAATATTTGTGTGGTGTGTCAACAAATACCAGAGATTAATTTTCATGTGGGTATGAACAAAATCATTTTTTGTTTTTTTGGTCATCCCTAACAACCAAGGTTTTAAACTGTGGTCACAGTTACAGTCTGAAGCTGAAACTGAAAAGAGACATAGAAGGGGCATATCATAACAGATACTAAGGTGAGAAGAAATAAGTGTTCTCTTCAATCACCAAGTCAACCCTATAATTAACCCAAAATATTTGTGTGGTGTGTCAACAAATACCAGAGATTAATTTTCATGTGGGTTAGTGGGTATGATGAACAAAATCATTTTTTGTTTTTTTGGTCATCCCTAACAATCAAGGTTTGTCACAGTTACAGTCTCGTCACGATCCTTGATGTTGTAAGAAATTGTAAACAAACATAATCGATGCGGTCACAATTGCAGTCGCGATAACTTCAAAAACCCAAAATTGCAATTGCATACCATTTTTTAAAACCTTGCGCAGAATTGACATGTGATGCGAGTATGATACACAATGAAATGATGAATCATATAACATAACTACCTTGATTTGAAGGAGGTGGAGGGAAGGCAGAGACAGGGATGCTTTCAAAACAAGCATTGAGCTTCTCATCAGGACTTAGCTGTGGTTCCTGAATGTCCCATAAATCCTCCACTCGCAACCCCAGCTTTGCCTCTGGGCTCCTTGGACTCTCTTCCATAATCACCATAATAACTCTCTCTCTCTCTCTCTCTCTCTCTCTCTCTCTCTCTAACGCCAATGCTGACAAGTTATTTAGGATTCCTTTTCTCTTTACACATCCCCATAAATAACTGAGGAGAAGGACCCTTAATCTGCAAACACTCCACTAGCTACTTCCTACACCTAAGATCAACACCGTTTGATTTGAAAAACTTGGAACATAATTCGTTGACTTTGGAGCATGAAGAAACTTGGACGATTATGATGAGTGTGTGATGAACTGCTTCATGTCCACGTAACACTAATGTTATTGCGGCATGCTTATCCAAAATATGCATTATTTTTTGTCACACGACACATCCTCATCCGACACAGTCATTACTATCAACAATAAAATGGTGTGCCGTGCTAACATGCGCCGATAAATACTTTTGCACATTAAAACAACAATAATGGTCTGTTTTATTTTATTTTAACTGGAGTTATATTATTGATATAATATATTTTTATAGTAATTTCTATCGAGAAATATTAGGATCACAATATTTAACATACTTTCGTTAATTAAAATTTATTGAAAACAATGAAATTTAATGAGTCTCATATAATGTTTAATGATTAGTCTTAATTTTGTAATTTTTAATAAATTTTAATTAATTAGAGAGAGTATACTAAAGAGTGTGTTTCTATCACTTCTCTTTTCTATAACATCTTTACTTTTTTTTCTTATCATTTATTTTATTTTTAATTTTTTATAATCTCTCTCAAAATAACATTTTTTGTACAATTTTAATGTAATTGGTTTTATTTACGAACTACTTTTCCTTTTTTTTTCATTTGCATTCTTTATTTTCTAAATCTAAACAAAGCATGATGACATCGATGAGTCAGATATTCACTATTTATAAGCTGATTCGAGAAGAGGACAAACTGAATCAGTTATTTACTATTCATTAAGTTGATTCGAGAATATATTATTTTTGTCCTTTTTTCCCTCTTGACATCTACAATTTGAATGATATTGTTGTTGTTATCCAAAACCCAAAATATCTTAATTTAGCGTAAAGTAGAAGGATAAAATAAGACGAATTATTAGTTTAGTAACTTTAGTTTATAGAAAGGGAAGGGTTGTTTTTCTCTCATTTCTTTCGAAACCTTTACTTTCTAAATTATTTTATGATATGCTTAGTTAAAATTATTTTTCCGTTAATATTTAAGTTGTTGATCTAAATCCAAAAGAAAAAATTTCGTACAATAATTTATTTATTTTATTTTTGCAAAATATGAATTAAATAAATCAAAAAGTGACGGACAGATTTTAAATAAATCTGACCCCAAAAAAACGTGTAAATTTTCATGGATAAATCCTCCTCTTTTTAATCAAAAAGTGCAGGGCAATATTCTCAAAGGTAATGGCTGATCCGCTTCCTTTTATTCTAGTTAGGATTCTTCTCTGTAAGTTTTGCTTGATTCAGGCTGCATCATGGTTATAAAACATTTTATCCGTCTAGACTATTTTAAATTTGGATAAAATATGTTTTTTATCCATTTAAAAATTACAAATTCGATTTTAATTCCTTTAAAATTTTGTCAGTTTTCAGTTTCTTTAATTTTGAAATACATTATTTTTAGTCTTTCGAACACAATCTAAACTACTTTTTGTCTTTCTATAAAGCGCTATTTAAAACAACCAAAAGTGATAAGTTTCAAAATTATAAAGACCAAAAACAAACAAAATTTTAGAGAAACTAAAATTGAACTTCGAAAAGAAAAGAAAAAAAAATGCACCATACCTAGAAAAGAAAGTGTTGTATAAATAGCAACCCCTAACCCTAAGTACCTGGATATCCAGGATTAGCCTAACCCACTTAAAGGGTCCACTTCTTTAATACTTCCATCAACCCCACCAATGGTTCTCCCTTAACTCTTGAGCGGGTAAATGATCAATTTTATTATTGTATTTTACACTCGTTCACAATTTCGTTCATGTGTTATGAAAATGATCAATTTAGAACATAATTGTGTAAATGTACCAACAATATAATTTGGGCGTCAGGTATTCCATTTGTTTTGGACTAAAATGTGGAACGTTGAGTGCATACGTGGCACATCCTTACTAACGTGTCAAATTCATGTGTGTAGAAGTTCCACATCAACACACGATGTTTTGGACTAAAATATTAGTAAAAATTTCTCTCTCCCATTCGTTTCCCCCCTTCGTCTTCCCCTTCGTCATTAGAGGCCTATGAGCAAAATGGCAAGGCAACGCTCCAATAGATCATCTTGTTGCGAACCACCAACATCATCATAAGCACCACAACGATAAACGTAGGCATAAAGAACCAAACAACGTGTTTCTTGTTTTACCCTTCCTTCTCATTCTCCCACAATTGCAAGCCACCACCCTATGGCTCCCAAACTGTAGCCCTGGGATCCTTGAGATTGGGGAAAATTAAACACCCATGCTCCCCATGGAGCTTATACGCGACACAATTGTAGGCATATGCAGCAACATTATTTGTGAAAAATGGATAATAAATATTATGAAATGCCTTGATGAATCGGGTCCTTGATATCATCATTTCAAAAATCAATTTGTCCCCTTATAGTTTGAGGTATTCCATACCATTGTCTAATTGAGAAAATTATTGTCTATAAAGTATTTGATGAAATGCCAAATAAAGATTTGAATCCTTAATAGGACTTTTTGGTTCCCGATTCTAAAATTACAAAGGATTGTAATTGTTCATATTCTTGGTGGTTTCCATAAACATGACAATATGATGTATTCAAATTTGAACAAACTACTATTCATTATTGTTGTTGTTCTTTATGAGGGGGAAAATGATCCTAAAAACTTAATATTGGTAGAATGACACGATGCAATGGAAAGCTCCAAAGTTCATAGGCTTTCTAAGATGAAGAACGACACAAGATAGAGTCAATGGTAAGGATGTCAATGGTGTCACGGAGAAGAGGAAGGAGAAAGAGAAATGGGAAAAAAAAGAAGAAAAGGTGTCACTGCCAAAAATCATCTTTAATGTCGACACCTGACAACGCCTCGACGAAGAGGGTTATAGAGGAAACTAAGGAAGAAATTTGGTGTGGATGAGACAAGGTAATTGTGTACCTAAAGATAAAATTGACAATTGAGTGTTGCTTTATACACTATATAAAATTTCTTATACACTATATAATTTTTTAAAATGTCAAAACTGCCCTTCGGGATATAGTGTATATAATACGGATCAATGGATCCGGTAGTTGATCATGTTACGGATCAATGAATCCGTGTATATCCGACGGATTGAATAATCCGTAGTTAGATTATAATCTGTAAATCCCACGGA